>APFE030140615.1:0-19214 GCA_000404065.3 Pinus taeda | reverse complement strand
AAGGCTACTACCTTCTCTTTCCTTCCAGGGACCACGTTTCATCAATTTTCAAACTGGATCCAAAACATCATGTACATGTGCATCACCCAATCTCCTTTAAAGAAATAACTTCTTAGAATGCAGTAACCAGAAAATAACACAAGTAACCAGACACCAATTTAAACCCAGATCTCTGCAGAAACAGATAAAAGACAACAAAAATATATTTCAAGAAAGGTCTGCAACTTCACCGAAGGAAACCTGCGGATATCCGCACTTCTGCCGTGACGAGTCTGTGCAACTCCGCACCTGCACTGTCTATTGTTCAGCGCACCTCCGCCCCTGCACTATCTACTGTTCAGCGCACCTCTGCACCTACTTCGCCGATTCAACTGTCTCACCAACCGATTATCAGAAATTCAGATCTTGCTCTTCTTAAGATTTTCAACACTTGTGATTAGCCAAATGATCTCCTTTCCTTTTTATAGGCTAGGCCTCACTCAAAACCATGGACCAAAACCATTGAGAAACAATACCACAGACCCAATACTTGGGTTCAATTCTTTTGGATGCAATACCACGGACCAAAACCATAGGATCAAAAACTGTCGGACTAATACCATGAACCGACCATAAGATTTCCCATGTGCGTGCGTTTTTCTCTGCATGAAAGTGCGTAAACTTTTCTCTGCATGAAAGTGCGTGAACTTTGCTGCACTATAATTTATCATCTGAGATGAGTGGGTTGCCATCAAGTACAACATATGTATCATAATGCCAACATCTCATGTATGCAGATGGAAGAAAGCCATCTATGGCTTGAAGCTAACACCCTGGGCTTAACATGAGAGGATTGATAGCTGTGTGATGAAGCTGAGATTCATTAGGAGTGAAGCCGATCCAAACCATTGCTTGAAGGTTGTGAATGATAGACCTCTCATATTGGCACCTTCTAAGAACGACCTATTTTTGACAGATGTAGATCCTCTCACTTGCAGAAGTAAAAAGGAGTTGGATTTCGGATGTGGAATGGTAAATCGCAAGCCCGTGACTACCTCGAGAATCTTAACTTTCAAAAGTTATATGGTGGTGATGCCGGACCAGATTTGGGAAATGCCTCTGAGTTTCATAAACTCATTTGCATTGATGTTCTTGGTGAATTTCCATTCGGATATATGTTTTGCAGTTAACATGCTGAGCTCATATTTGGTTGAGCATCACTGGATTGGTGTCAAGAATCTTCTAAGATATCTTCGGAGCACAATCTCTCATGGATTGAGATACACTACCAAAAAATGAAGCTACATGATTATGCTAACTAAGCAGGCAGTGTGGAGGATCACTAGAGCACTTCTCATTGCTGGTTCTTTTTGGGTTCTGTTTCGATATCATGGATGAGCAAGAAGCAAAAGTCGGTTGATATAAGCACTGCCGAGACCGAATACATAGCCATGAGTATGATCTTGTATGAAGCTGCCTGTTTGTGGAAGCTCTTTAGTGAGTTGTTTGTACACATGATGAATGCCACCATATCCTTTATGACAACCAGGGGGGGATTCATTGTTGAGGAATCCTGTATTCGATGTCTTCTCTAGTAAATAGACATCAAATACTACCTTATCTAGGATATGGTAAGTCGATAAGCGAGGAGGCTCCATCACATTGAGTCTGATGTACAGGTCACAGACATTTTGTCAAAGCCTCGGGGGAAGGTCAAATCTGTGACTTTCCCGAACGACTTGGAGTCGTTGAGAGACCTTCGTATAAGGGTCCTGCATGTTGCATGCATTGAGCTTTGGGAGCTTTGGGGGGCTTGGGATACTTACCGGAGCAACACAAGCCCATAGGGTGACTCACCTCCCCTAATGGTGCATTGTGTACAGGATGAATAGCTCAGCCTTCTGTTGTGATACCCCAAGGCGACGTTGGGATAGGATGATTCGTCCTCCTATGAGCCAGGATGATTAGTTCTCCTGTGGGATAGGATGATTAGTTCTCCTATCAAGGCATCCTACCCATGCAGTTTGGGACTCATGGGAAGTACCTCTCATTTGATCAATGAGTAGGGAAATGGGGTTAGGGACCATAGTAGTACTATCGATGGACACATCGTTGTATCTACCGTACTCCCTATGCTAGGATGACCTCCAACTGATCTGGGATCAGTATGAGTGCTTTGAGAAACTCTCTTGTGATATTGATCTGAGATCAATAAAACTGACTTTGGGTCAGTAGAGAATGGTATGAGACATCCTTGATCAATTCTTCTTCTTCTTCATGGTTCAACATAACAGAGCAGAACTGAGCAGAGCTTAGCAGAGCAAAGCAAAGAATAGTAGAATTGAGCAGAGCTCAGCAGAGCAGAGTAGGGCTCAACAGAGCAAAGTAGGGCTCAGCAGAGCAAAGCAGGGCTCAGCAGAGCAAAGCAGGGCTTAGCAGCGCAGAGTAGAGCAATGTAGGGAAATAATGGCAGAGATAGTACAGTCGAACATATGGATCAGCGGATGGACTTCTCCCTAGTTGAGAAGGAGTGTTAAAATTAGCAACTAGGGCCAAACTCCATATGGGTCATCTTATTTCTGGTAGTTGATATTTTTCTTAGATCCCTCTCATTGAGAGGTGTAGGATTGATCTAAAGATCATCCAATTTCTATAAGTGTTCATGGAGTTATGAATTTATTTGTGTTATAAGACAATTCTTCAAGGTCAGCCAACAATTAAATAACACCCACATGTGCTCAACGTTTAGTATAAAAAGAGGTGGCTTGCTAGTCATTTGTACACACTCTTCTTGTGATCTCTTCCTCTCCACTTGTCTTTGGGTTTTGGTGGGATGATAGATCCTAAGAGATATGTTGCCCTAAGAAGAGCTTCCCTAGA
This sequence comes from Pinus taeda, assembly GCA_000404065.3. Classification (NCBI taxonomy): domain Eukaryota; kingdom Viridiplantae; phylum Streptophyta; class Pinopsida; order Pinales; family Pinaceae; genus Pinus; species Pinus taeda. Next base: position 16,355 of record APFE030140615.1, on the reverse strand, counting down.
TGCTGCCATGGGGAAGAAGGAGCTATGCAAGTCCTAGAAGATGATGCCCTAGCTCTATGTAACCTAGATCTAGGACGTTGTCATGGTGAAGCTGCCTAAGACAAAGTCATGTTAAAGCTGCCCAAGTGACATGCAGATTTGGAGGGTTGTTCAAGAACTGTTGAGAGGAGTTTAGGGTTGCCCAAGTGCCCTCACCAGAACAGTTAGGAACAACAAAGTGACAAGCATATTTGGAGGGTTGTTCGAGGACTGTTAAGAGGAGTTTCGGGCTGCTCAAGGGCTCTAACCAGAACAATTAGGAACAACAAAGTGACAAGCATATTTGGAGGGTTGTTCGAGGACTGTTGAGAGGAGTTTAGGGTTGCCCAAGTGCCCTAACTAGAATAGTTAGGAACAACAAAGTGACCAACATATTTGGAGGGTTGTTCGAGGACTGTTGAGAGGAGTTTAGCGTTGCCCAAGTGTCCTAACCAGAATAGTTAGGAACAACAAAGTGACAAACATATTTGGAGGGATGTTCAAGGACTGTTGAGAGGTGTTTAGGGCTACCCAAGTGCCCTAACCAGAACAATTAGGATCAACAAAGTGACAAGCAAATTTGGAGCAGTGTTAGAGGTGCGTTGGGTCAAGGATATTGACCGGATTTAGATCAGATTCGGAGCAGCTTGTGGGAGCCACGTGTTGGGTTAAAATGGAGTGTTGAATATGCCAAAGGAGTGTAACATGATGTTATGGATGCAACAATATGGTATATTGCAGCAGCATAGTGCAGTAAGGTGCATGGAACATGTTTAGATGCAGTGGATGCACAATAGCAAGCAAAGCAAGGGACAACAAGCTAATACACGGGACAACTGCAAGCATGGTGACACATGAGACAACTGCAAGCATAGTGAAACATGGGACAACTGCAAGCATGGTGAAGCATGGACAATAGCAAGAAGCATGGACAACAGTAAGCACAGTGCTGCAAGTACATTGGGACAATAATATAGTACTTGGTGCAGCAAGGACACAAAGCAGCAATGGTGCAACACACACATTGGTGACAACATGATGCAGCCGTGGCACTGGTACAACAGTGCTAAACACTGGGACAACAAGAGCATGAGGTCCAACATTGTGATGATGGGTGCAACACGGTGAGGTGCAACATGATGACGAGATGTAGCATAATGATAGGTGGAGTCACCTTAGAGAATCAGTTGAAGCAGCATGTCTTCAACTAATTTCACATATCGTTTTCCAAGATATGATCTATGCTCTTATCTAGCTAAATCAAAGTGTTGACTTCTGTTGTAAATGTAATCTCTCTCTCTCTCTCTCTCTCTCTCTGTGTGTTGAACTATTGAAGAACATGTAAGAAGAATTGATGAAGGGTTTCGCCACATTGGGGTTTGTCCCTGGCTAGCGCCACATCTTGTGTCCTCTTGTCTTCCATGATTTATATTTATGTTCTATTTGCAGTTTACTTTAATGCTGATGTGATTACTAATTTGGAATTTTTTTTATTTTTTTTATTTTTTTTATTTTTCTACGTTAAGACTAACCTAAGTACCCACGGGGGATTTGAACCGGTGACCTATCGCAAGGAGTGCCTTAACAACGTACCCAATCACCGTCAATCCAAAGCCCCGTGGGCAATTTGGAAAAAATATTGAGTTAACTGTGAAAATTGAATAAATTGCTCCCGCATAGAACATACCTAAAATTAACAATAAACTTATTCAAAGAATACATGAACTTATCTAATGAGTTGTAAATTGATAAATTTTAAGGTTTTTATAAACTTATTTAAAGAATACATGAACTTATTTAATGAGTTGTAAATTGATAAATTTTAAGGTTTTTATATTATTATATTTGTGGTTATATTGTATTAGCTAGTTGTAAAATGTTTAAACAAATTTTATAAAGTTCATTAAAGTTTTGAAAAAAATTAAATATTAAACTAAATATTTTGAAAATTAAAAAATATTTTTTTAATTTTTAAAATGTTAAAGTGTTTTTTTTTGTTTTTAATGGTTAATGCTTAATTTTATGTGGTTTTAAATTGAATTGTGAAATATAAAAGTTATTTTATTTTTTTTTAGTCACCATAATGTCATAATAATGATTGTTTTGCACAAACACAATGCCATGTGGATAACTGCCTACCAGAATTTAAACCATGTGATAACTGCTACCAGAATTTAAACAAGTGTTTGGCATAAAAAATAGATAGGAACAAAATGTAAATAATTTTAAAAATTAATATTAAAAAATAAAATAATCTAAAAAAGTTTCTATTCTCCAAATGTCACCATAGTGATTATTATTAGTCTTTACACAACACAATGCCATATGGATCGCTACATGCAATAATTTAAGCAAGCATTTGCATAAAAATAGATAGAAACAAAATGTAAACAAGTGTAATATTTTATCAATTTAAAATTATATTAAAGTGTATATATATTAATTACTTTTTTATAAAAAGCAGGTACTAAACAGCAACACTGTATATTATACTTGTCAATTATTATCATCTTAATAAAAACATCACATGTCACAAATCTTTTAAGAAACATTTAAAATATATATTGCAAACTAAAGATAACCGGTTTATGCATAAAATTATGAACAAAATCATAAATTTCCACATCGATTTGAAAAACAAGATCACTTTTGATTATGATGTTATACATCTTTCTTTGCAGTTGATTATTGTTTTTAACATAAATGATCCAATCCCAGAATAAGGGAAAATGGACATGATTACAAAATATATAAAACAGATTGAACTATTGACACTATAAATTGATCCAATCCCAGAATAAGGGAAAATGGACATGATTACACAATATATAAAACAGATTGAACTATTGGCACTAAATGCTACATTGTCAATGTTGGTTAAATTATCATACAAACAAGCTCGGGAGCTCATTTGAGAAAAAGCAAGAGGATTTCTCCCTTAATTATTATACAAAATCATAAGAAAATTTTCTAGTTGAGAAAAAAAGCATTTTGTACATCTAAGGAAAGCAATAAACATACGTAGGTACCCCAACAAAAATCAAGTTGATTCTTCATTTGAATGCCTCTGTGTTGTTATCTTCTTTTGTAATTCAACATTTGAAAGCTTCTCGCCCTCTAGTGCCCTTTCCACCTTTGACATTCATAAGTTTAATTATGCCATCCAAAATACATGAGAAGTCAAAACATTGATGAAGTACAGTAACTTATTAACGACTCGTCAAATCATTGAAGAAACTGTAGTGAATAAACAAGATTAGGGACTGTACCTTAGCAGCACGTGTGCTCCATTCCCTTATTATATCCCTGAGCCTGCCATTCTCGGTAACATACTGATCATTTAAATGAAAATTGTTAGTGAAAGAGCATATACGCTTTCCAAGATTGTAGGTGATGCATAGTCTAACAAAAGGAATACGCATATGCAACTATTCCAAGAAGTTTAATATTTTAGAAATTCTATTTATTCATGAAATAGCAAGTATCTTAGCCAAATGAAAATCAAGAATGCATTTTAATCAAATGAAAATCAAGAACGCAGTTGCATTTGGTCAGGAAAATGAGAGGAAGCTTTATTTTCCAGCTCAGTTTCCCCCGACTTTTCCTACATTTTTCTTATGGAGACAAGCATAAGTAGAGTTTCTCACACTAAATATCTTTTAAAAGGAAAAGTGTGGGAAGGGATGTGCTTTAATGCCCTCATGTTGCAATGAATGACTTGAGCAGAGAGAAACTATGGACTACAGATCAGATCATAATACCATGAATATAAGCATTGAAAGAACAGGGCAATGGATAATAATACCGGCCAGCTGTGAAAGTCGTTATCCAAAGAGGAATACCTTCGTTGAAGAACACAACAATTTTGCAAGGTTCAAATGTCTGGTTTTATTGACGATAGTAGATTATTAGAAGCAATCCAATCCTAAAAGTTCAATCGAATAGATGCCTATGTGAAGGTGAAACTGACCTAGGGAACTTCAAATACTGGTGAGCAGACCATATGACTTTAGCACAGCATATATCCTCTAAGAACAACCTAAATCAAGAAGAGAGAAATTGGTACCACTAGATACTGGACATCACATTCTAATGCCAATGCATGCAAACAAGCCGAATAATATAGATCTTTAATGGAAACTTTCAAATAATTACATTTAGGAAAAGAAACCAATGAGAGCAAATTAAAACCTAGGATGAGATATGGAGATAGAAATTCTCAATAACAATACAAGTTTTCCTAAAATTCCTTTATTCAGGACATTTTGAAAAGAAGATAGCATATAGAGATATTGGCAAGTGTTAAATTTTTCAAGTACAATAGATGCAACTACTTTTTTTGAACTATGATAATTACTTCCAATGACGTAGATGTTGTTTAGCGCAGCAGTATGATCATTAAGTAATTATATTTCACAAATTCAACACCATAGAAAGTAAGACAATAGAGATCACAAATGGACAAAAAGACAAGAAGATTTTACCCTAGGGAAACCGACTGAGGGGGAAAAGCCCAGCCAACCTTTTCCTTAGAGAATCAATGCAACAAGATATGCATCAAAGTCAACTGACCAGCAAGATGGCCATCCACCAGGAACCAAGTCAACCCTCCACAAGATCCAAGACAAGTGTCCTCAATTCTGTCCACAAAAGCTTCTGCAACAAGGTCTGCTTCAGATCTCCAAGATGGTCGAAATTCTTCCTGCAACTCTGCATCAGACTTTGCACTTATGTCACAGGAAAATATGCCACAGAAATCGTCCAAAACTTGGCCTCCTTTGATCAATAGTGCGAGGGCAAAGGAAACAAATCTCTTCTTTCTGTTTTTGGCCTTGTAGTCCTTGTCTTTCTTCACTTAGAACAGAGATAGACAAGCTGATTTTAAGTACACTTGGGAGGACGTCGAATGGGCTATTTAGAGCCTTCAAATCACGCAAATGGGTGTCACTCATGGGCAGGCTGACATGTCTCTTGGAGGGCCAACTTGGTCACTTGTGGAGGCAAATACAAATTTCAAATTTTCATTTTTCCTGCTTTGAAAATGGGTCTCTCAAGGGCAGGATGACATGTCTCTTGGAGGGCCGACTTAGTCACTTGTGGGGGAAAATACAAATTTCAAATTTTCATTTTTCCCACTTTGAAAATGGGTGTCTCTCATGGGCAGGTTGACATGTCTCTTGGAGGGATGACTTGGTCACTTGTGGAGGCAAATACAAATTTCAAATTTTCATGTTGCCCGCTTCGAATAAGGTCATGAAGAGCATACCTTATAAAATTTCTCTTGAATATAAAAACAAATAAATATTTTCTTTACTTGCAAGCATGAAGAGCATGCTTCAAATAAATTTTTCTTTTAAAAATACAATTTATATTTTCATCATTATAAGCACAAATGATACATTATGAAGACCAACCATAGGTATGAAATTCAGCACTCCCTCTTAGCTATGGAGCTATTCATAATGACTATCTAGATGTTCTTTGTATACATGATCTCTCTAAAGAAGGGTACAATTCATTGATATCATCATCATCTAGGTCAACACTATTGACTTCCATTAGCGCCATCATCATCAATAGGTACCACAACCTAGTTTAACACTCCTAACCAATGGTACTCACTCAACTAGTCACCATGATGCAGTTGGCGCTGTTGAGAAATCAAGGGCAGCTAGATGAGGGTGACTTCTCTTATCTTTGTTAACTTCTTGTGATATTCTTTTACCTAAACTTGATGTTCTTGTAATTAGCTTCTTCTTCTCTTGATTATTATAATGTTCGTATTATCAAACAACTACCAAACTATGAATATCAATAGAACAAGAAGACACAAGATATAGGCTACTAGCCAGGGCCAAAACCTCTCCTATAGAGGAAAACTCACAAGAATTATTCTCTTCTTATAGAATCTTCAAATTACGAATTCCAAGACCTTTAGACCCAAGATAAAGACCCCTCCAAGACCAAGTCAACCTTTTTTCTTGATGAGCTTTCCTTCCACAAAGTCAATGCTAGTCAAACAACTTCAAACTTCAGATTTCGGCCTCTATTTTAGAATTTCGGCTACTACTTCAGGTCTACAACTTTTCGGCTTATACTATAGTTCTGATTTTCGCACATGTGAGTGACTTTAGGGCAAAATTAGGCCTTCTCTCTCCTTTGCTTAGGGTGCTTCTTTCTCCTTGGAAATTCGGCTTCCAAAATTGATCCTTTTGACACCCAACTTTGGCTTACATGAGATGACTGCAATTCAGTCTTGCTGCAACAATATGATGCCCTAATTCCTTGCTTTTACTTTTAGGCTTATTTTAATTTTTTTGTCCTTTTAATGAACTTCTTTGATGGTCTCCAAATCAAGGTTACTTGGGAGAGGAATCAGGAAGTGACATTTTCAAAAGCTCTCGGTTCGGGAGCGATTTTTTATATAATACATATTTTTATATATTTTGATGCATATATGTCAACAAAAGCATGTAAAATGATGAATTAGATAAAAAAAAACATAAAAACATGGATTGAACCATATAACAACAATCATCTAGAAGTTATAATCCTCATCAACCAAGTCCACAAGATAGTAACATACAACATATCGAGCCTGGTGATTCATCGATGTTAAAGTTTCAAGCTCTCAAAATTCAATATATAGCATTTATCATCATTCATCACTAAAGTTGTACTTTTAACCAATACAACAAAGAATATCTAACATGAAATGAAATGTTTCAACTTTCAACATTCATGAAGCATCATATAATATATTTGTAATTCATTACTAATGAGTTATGATAGCCAACTTCAAACTTAAATTGTCATATATTGTTTACAAAAAATATCATAATAAATATGAAAGAGTCAACAATTACAAAAACTACTAGAAACTAGAAAAGACAAGAAAATCCAATTTCTACTGCTAATGCTTGGGCCTCTTGTTAATTTTTCATATGGCTATATTGTTCTTTGCTTTGATAATTGCATTTCTTCATTAACACATTAAGTTCACCCCATAACATCATAACTTTATTCAGATTTACATGATTATCAACACATGCAACTATGTAGAAAGAACAATATTGTCATCATCAATGCAGCGGATCATAAAGGAACAATAGAAGAAAAACATTCACACATAGAGACACCAGGATTGGTCAGAGACCAGGGCAAAACCCACTATGGGGAAAACCCTTTCAAATTCTTCTTCTTCTTAGATTGTCATCAAATGATTCAACAAAAGAGAATACAATGATTCATATCTTCATCTATGTAACTAACAAGCAAAAACAACTACAACATCCATAAATGAACCTAACAAAGCTTACACTCAAAAATCTGATTTTGAAGACTGTAATGAACTGTCACTGTCTGTAGTCAACTATCGAACCCTGCGGTCACTCAGCGAAATCTTCAAAAAATTGATATTTCATCATTTAAGTCCCAATCGCACGGAGGAGGATTCATGCGAGCGACTATAGCAGCCCAGTGGCACCCTTAAGCATGGCATGCAAGCGACTAGGGTCGGATCTGGTCTAAGGGAAGCGAGCAACTACAATTTTGAAACCCTAAATCCCAATTGCATGGACGTAGAGTTGTCCATGCGACTGGAAGGCTCCAGTTGCACAGATGAGCTTTTGTGCAAGTGATTGAGGTCGATTTCTTCCTGTGTTGTGCCTGCGACAGTGGCCCAAAACCCTAAAACTGAGATGCGAGCTTCAGACCCTGCAATTTCACCTTAGAACGAACCTGTTCCTCTGCAAATGAGCCTTAGACCTATGCAAGCCAAAAACAAAGATAGAAGAGTGTCTCATGATGGTGTCTAAATGAGATAGAGGTCACTTCTATTTATAGCTTTCCAAGGGTGTCCACTTTGCTTTAGGGCCGACCTTGTCAAATGTGCACATGTGGGCAGTTCTTCATAAGTACACATTCCCTTATCCGTTTTGAGTGATCTTTAGGTCAATTTTGGTCCTCTCCATCAGGAAAGCTGTCCAAAGTGGAATTTGACTAAAGTTGTGTATTTTTAACACCTCTTGCCATGACAAATGTCTAATTTCTGAGAAGGTCGTCGTGGTCTACTAGGTGTCTATTGTAAAATGTAACTAGTGTTGGTCTTCATAATTGTATTTGCGTCATGAAATTTTATTATTAAAGAAATTGACTTATTAAAGCATGGGTTTCATGCTTGGGTCAATTGTTTCTAGATCAAATCCTCCATTGTAGGCTTCTAGGGTTTATGTCAAGTGTCCTTGTCCATGTCATATTGTAAAGAAACCTCCTTGGGATTTATTTGTCAAAGAATTTTTTTATTTTATTGTAAAATAGGTCAATTAGACCTCCTCCACCAAGTCGACCTCAAACTGGACAGGTCGAACTAAACTGAGGGGCAGAAACACCTATATAAAGGCAACAACTCGACCTCATTTGATACACTCACTCATCAAGTTTGATTTGCAATTGTTGGGGCAGTAAAAAGTGTGAATTCAAGGAAGAAGGTGAAAAAGGGCTAGCGAAGGAGAAGGAGGTCTATCTCAAGCATAAGAAGTCAAAATTCTCTCTCTCTCTCTCTCTCTCTCTCTCTCTCTCTCTCTCTCTATTTTGAAGCTACTAAGCTGCAAGAAGGGTCGAAACTTTTGTTCTGTTGTTGGGCTGAAATTCTGCTAATGGGCTCGAAGTTCTGTAGCTTGGAAGTTGAATTTCTAGGTTATTGTTGGGCTGAAATTGCTGGAAAAGAAGAGGTCACTAAATCATCTTGAAACGCTGACTTGGTGGAGGAGGAAGGTCTGTTGGTCTAAGGTCTTGGTCCATCTCATTTTGAATTACTGAAGGAAGATTTTCTGACTGGATTTTTCCCCATATAGGGGTTTTAGCCCTGGCTGAGTGCTTACTTCTGGTGTCCCTGATCTTTATGTTTTTTCGTTGATAATTTCTTGATGAGAAGAAGATAAAGAAAGAACATAAAGAAGTTATTAAAAACATAATAATATCACAAGTAATTATCAACATAAGGAAATATTTCCGCCTTTCTGATTTTCCAACATGGTTTTAGAGCTAAGATGAAGAAGGAAGGAAAAAGGCAGGTTGAAGATCTATTGAGAAAAAGAAGATCAAAGAGAGGTCATTAAGGAAAAAGGATCATATAAGGAGATAAGTCTACTATCTATAGGAACTATGTCAAACTCAATGAAGGGAGAAAACAAACTAGAAGGAGCCTCCAACAACAGGGCTTGGAAAAAGAGGATATACCTCATTCTTGAAAAGAACAAAGTTTTGGATCTCCTTCAAGGAAAAATCAAGAAGCCTAGAAACGAATCAAGTGAAGCAAAAAAAAGCAAAGTTTAGAGAATTGAAATCTTGGGTATGAACCTTATAGTGGATGGAGTTAAGGATAACCTAATTCCATACAAATCTAACATAAATTCTGCTCAAGAAATGTATGAGGCTCTCACTAAATTGTTCAACATCAAGAACATTGGTCAAATAGCAAGCCTCAAGAATGAATTAAGGACTATTGAGATGACAAAATACAACTCTGTGTCATCCTACTCTATAAGAATATCTAGAATCATAGATGAACTCCAAGCAATAGATGAAGTTGTCCCAGAAAAGGAGCTCGTAATTACTGCTCTTCTAGGTCTATCAAAATCTTGGAGTGCCTTTCCACCAGGACTTAACAGTTGGAAGGATACTCCAACATTTGAACAAATGTGGAATGCATGTAGTCAAGAAGAAGCTCGAGTATCGTTAGTAAACAACAAGAAGGAGGATGAAGAAGAAAACACCTCTAATGCCTATTTTGCTCATCACAAGAAGAAGGGAACCTTCAAGAAGTTCAAAGGACCAAAGAAGAGGGTTGACCTATCCAAGATCGAATGTTACAATTGTCACAAGATGGGTCACTACAAAAATCAATGTCCGGAGAATCCAAGGAATAAGAAGAGAGATAGGGATCAACCAAATGTTACCCATGAAGCTCCACCCAAGAAGAACAAGACCAACGAATCAGAAGTCAAGGACTTATACTCCTAAGTCCTCTCTCTCTCACATATCCCTCTTGGACTTCTATTTTAAGTTTTGAGTTGTTTTCCTTTATGTTTTGATTTCTAGAGTTTGTAGGTCTAACATGTCTTGTTAGAACATTTTTGAATTTTTGATAAGTTGTAGGTATCCCTCAAAGATTGGGTTAAAAGGGAGCCTTCTACAAAAGATAAGTATTTTGTTCTTTGTATCATCTTCTCATGTTTGGTTTCCTCCTCACATCAATACTTGTTTATATTGTATACTAATAACCTTTCTCTACATAATTTCCTTGGTTAGGAAAGCTTGTGAAATGCTCAAGGGTTATGGAGGAAACTTCAAAGGATAAACTTGAAGCATGGTAGAAGTTCTATTGGAAAGGAAGCCCTTTAAGAATTGATGTCCTACAAGGTTTGTTAAGGAACAACTCAAGGTATGTCTTAGACTATAAGCTTTGTTATAAAGTTCTCTTCATGAAATAAGTACGATCAATTTTCTTTTAAATTTTTCTTTACATTACTGACATCGTCATGTCTAGGGTGTTGAATCACAAAGATTCTTGTTAAGGTGATTAATCATTAGATTGAATCTAACCTCATGATACTATTTATTCTTGTGTAACCCTAACCTTTAGGGTTCACTATAAAACCATAGCCTCTTGTTGCTAAGGGTATGTCAATATTGATTATGAAACCCTAGTTTACTTAGGGTTGTTGATCCTATTCTTTGATATTTAGATTTTGATATTGTTATGATAAAAACCCCAGCCCTTTAGGGCTTGCTAATAATCCCTAAGTTGTGTATTGAAACCCTAGATATTTAGAGTTTGTTAAATTAGGGTTTATGAGCAAAACCCCTATAATATCTATAATAAGTTCCTAGGAATGAAACCCTAGGTGTATATTCGTTCGATCAAAACCCTAGCCCAAAGAAAATTGTTGTGTATCTAACTTTGATATATTAATGTTTGTGTCTTGGGTTTACCTAGTAAATATTGATGTGAATTGCATCCTAGATATGTATATGCGAGTATGCTAACCTAATTGTTGATACTCATGTTTTAGTTTATCTAGGTTCTATAAAACCCCAATAGAGATTGGTATTCTAGGATATGATGATATTGCTTTTCTATATGATTTAGTTTTGATGATAAAATCTAGGGTTTGCAACTAACCCTAGTAAAAGTATGACATGCAAAAGCATATTGCTAATGTATAGCACAATGATTGGATTGTTATTTGATTAAATCACTGATATCTAAGGCTTTGTGTCTCAAAGATGAAGTCTAGGGTTTGTGACAAAAACCTAGCAAGAAGTTGAAGTCTAGTATGTAAAGAGATGTAACTCTTGTTGTTTATGGACCTAACTAAGTTTAGGTGTTTGATATCTAAAATCTAGATGCTTCCATTTAAGTAACGTAATTTTGATATAGTTAACTTCATGCTTCTGTATGTTTGTATTTGGTTGTACGTGATATCAAAGTTTTGTAGGTAGATAACCTTCAAATGATGAAGATGTTCGTACGATAATACTCAGCATGATAAAGGAAGTTATGATGATCAAGATGACCTTGATGTTGTGAGAATGAATAGAGCCATGAAAGGCTCTTCGATGTTATAGAACAAGGAAGTGGGTATATCTCCCCAGTTGAGAGGGAGGGAATATTATGACAGTGAATACCATGAAGTAAGAATGGAACCAAATGAATGAAAGTATTATAGATAAAGGTTCGTGATTCATGAAGACTTGAGAAGTACTGAGGCTGTATTTGGTCCTGCTGAAGAAGTGAAAGAAGAAAACTTATGACAAGATAGCATCAAAATGATTGAGGACCCCAAATATTTGTGTTTACTTGTATGTATATTTGAAAGTTTATTATTGATTGGGGTTTGTGTTTGTATAGGTAAATCTCTCCATAAAAAGGTTGAACACTCCGGAAGCATGCTTGGACAAATGGATATATCTAGTTTGATAGGGAGAGTTGAAGCATCGAATGGTGGATGCTTGGGAGGACTTCTGGCCGACCTATGTGTTGATGTCTAGATCCCAAAGAGGGAGGGTGGCGTTTGTCATGGAGATTTGACCTTGGATATGCACCTAGATCCCTAGGTTGATGGTTAGCTAGTAAGCCAGATGGTACCTAAAGTGGCTGAAAGCTTGAGTCCATCTTAGCCCACCCGGATAGAATACCCTGGTCAGGTTTCTAGTCTGCAACACTGACTGTGCTAAAACTCTTCATAGTTCATTTTGGAGATATTCCATGTACCTCTATATATTTGTAATTATGAATACCCCCTAGTTAAGATGGCGTGTAAGAAAATGTAACTAGTGTCGGTCTTCATAATTGTATTTGAATCATGAAATTTTATTATTAAAGAAATTGACTTATTAAAGCATGGGTTTCATGCTTGGGTCAATTGTTTATAGGTCAAAGCATCCATTGCAGGCTTCCAGGGTTTATGCTAAGTGTCCTTGTCCAAGTCATATTGTAAAGAACCCTTCTTGGGATTTGTTTGTCAAAGGAGAAATTTATTTTATTGTAAAATTTGTCAATTAGGCCTCCACCAACTCAGCCTCAAACTAGACAAGTCAGCCACAAGTCAGCCTCTAAGGGGGAGAGACACCTATATAAAGGCAACAACTCGACCTCATTTGATACACTCACTCATCAAGTTCGATCTGCAATTGATGGGGCAGTAAAAATTGTGAAATTCAAGGAAGAAGGTGAAAAAGGGCTAGCGAAGGAGAAGGAGGTCTATCTCAAGCATAAGAATGTGAAAGTCTCTCTCTCTCTCACACGTTGTAATATCCCTTTCAGAGTATTTTGCAAATTTTACATAAAACTAATTCAACCAAAAATTCTCCATAAAATTACCATTCAATTTACAAAAGATTTCCAGGTAAAATAGAACAAGAGAATGCATGTAGTTCAATCATACAATGAGCATAAATAATCTCAACTTTTATTATAATATATAAACTGGGGTTTTACATGTTGTAGTAACAAAATAGATGAGGTAGAACTGAATTCAAGGATCTGCTCCAATGCTGCATAGGCCCTCCACCAAAATTGAATTGAATTGCCACTGCTAATCTCTCCTGTGAATTCTGGATGAATTCACCAAGGGGAGATGGGTACTTGTCCAATCTCCCTAAATCAACTGTGGGTTTCTGTCTTGGGGCTACCAAGGAAGTAGAGAACCGGGTTCCTAACCTCTCATACAAGAAGAAATATCAAATCCAATATGTCCTCCAATGGTCTCCTCCACCTCTTTTATTGATCTTATGGACCCCTCTAGAACCTCCTATTTTATCATTATTTTAACCATGGAGAATTTTTCCCTCTTTTATTTTAATTAAAATATTCTTTTTAATGCGGGAAAGGGGTAAATTGGCCACCATGTCTCCTCAGGTCACTGGAACTCACATCTAACCATCCCATCATGTAGATCTTCTTGTTCTGGTTCCAACGAGCTATTACACTAAGGTGTTCTGTCAAGTATTCCTCTCGGAATGCCACCTTTGCCCCCAACTCTGAAAGTCCATCCTAACCATGTCATAAGGAACACCAGAAAAAGGAACATTACAAATCCTCCCGCCTCAAGATTGCTTTCCCTCGAGCAATCCAAACCTATGGACCATTCTGGTGGCCCAACGCAACTGAAACCAATTCTCGGATCCCAAACGAATCATTGGGTGATGCTCTACCTCTGTGCCAACCCATCATGAAAGGACCCCTCAATGCCCGAATCCCAAACAGATCTGTGATTATACATGTCATCAACCAATCCTCCTAGATCCCAATGCCACCATGGCCAATCATCGCCCGAGTCCCGTGGCTCAAATTGTGCTCTGTCTTCAACTATAGTTGTTGCTCCATAAAGCGAATACCAACTCATAAACTCTCTCCAATCCCACCTCTGGCATAGGTCGAGGTTAACCCCACTCTGTCGATGTTGGGCTAGTGCTACTGAAATACTGATGAACTATCGGTCCACATCCCACTGCCTACTGAAACACCTAGTAACCCTCTCATCTATGTGCCCCTGTAGTATTGTGCTTTGGACTAAGGTTGATACTCAATAAAAAAGGATACCAACTCATGATCTCTTGCCAATCCATCCAGTGGGAAGGATCGGATGCATATGCACCTGTATATGTGATAAGTCCCCTATGTTGCACCATGCCCCACTCATGCAACCCCGCCTAATCATTCAACAATATCCATCGAGAAAATGCGACCTCTCTCCCTGTAATGGGTACAAGTGGCCAAACTGTGCTACAAGCCCTATCTATGTACTCTTGGAGAGGGTTGCTCCTAAAAATATTAGAGCTCTGCTAGATGCTTGTGCATCTACCTGCACCTCATCAGTGGGTCGGCCCAAAGATGGATGCACCACCATCTCCAACAGCTCCTCCCTCCTTTGATCAGAAACTCCATGCTCTTGCCATCTACTAGCCTCCTGTGAAACTACCCTGTCAACCTCCAACACCTCCCGAGGACAAGTGTCCGCAAATACTGCCACCCTACTAGATGTCTGTACACCTACCTGCTCCTGATCAATGGCTGACCCCAAGGTTGGCTGCCCATCAAGCTCCATCACAGGCTCAATATGAACCTCTAACTGTCTCTTCCCAAAAGGCTCATCATGCATATTGTGCACATCATCTTCCTCCGCTGACTCATGCTCCATCATATGCTACTCATGTTGACTCATCACTAGTGACACACCATCTTGAATGTCCCCCATAGGGTTGACTAAATGCTCATCATATAAATCTGGCCTACTGTCAACAACCTACATGACTCATGCTCCTCAGAGGCATCCTCGAATGAACCCATTGACTCGTCCAAAGAAGAATCCTCACCCTGAAAGTCATAAGGAATCTCCTCCTGCTCTACCTCTATCATCTCCTTAGTGTCACTCAAGCATGAATGATCAGGTCCCCAATAGCTTTTGAAAGTAGGAAGCTCAACAAAAGAGAATGCCTCAAATCCACATACAACAAAGAGATGCTCGCTATCATACACGCACTAGCTAAGTGGAGGCAATATCTTCTGGGAAGTAAGTTTTCCATTCGAACAGACCACAACAGACTCCAGCATCTCCTTCAACAAAAAACACTTTCTGAAGAACAAAAAAAATGGATTGAAAAAATCGTTGCTTTTGACTTGGAAAATACTACATCAAAGAGGTAAAGACAATGTAGTAGCAGATGCCTTATCCAGGAAAGATGCAGAACCAACACTAATTGCAATTTCGGTTGCTGTTCCTGAGTGGCTTAACGAAATTCGAAGTGAGTATGCCAAGGATCCAGAAATAACGGCAATAATCAATAACCTTCCCAACAACTCAAAATTTGAGTGGAAGAATGATATCCTTTGGTACAAGGGAAGAATCTATCTAAACACAAATTCCAAGTTTAAATTTAAGATACTCAAGGAATCACATGACTCACCGTCAACTGGACATGTAGGATTCTTTAAGACTTACTACAATGCACGTCAATCCTTCTTTTTGAAAGGAATGAGCCGCGATATTCAGAAGTATGTGGCAGAATGTGACATATGTCAAAGGAATAAAAGTGAGAATATTACGACACTGGAATTACTTCACCCTTTAAACATTCCAAATCAGAAATGGGAAGAAATTTCAATGGACTTTATCGAAAGATTACCAGTATCTGAATGCAAGGACAAGATTTTCGTAATAGTCGATAGACTCACCAAATATGCTCACTTTATGGCAATAAAGAAATCATACTCAGAAAAAGAAATCGTTGAAATATTTTGCCAAAATATATATAAGTTACACGGTTTTCCGAAAGTCATTGTGAGTGATAGATATTAGAGATGCCAAGTTCAAGGGTAATTTCTGGCAAGAATTGTTCAACCATATAGGAACCTACCTAAACATGAGTTCCGCTTATCACCCTCAAACAGATGGCCAAACAGAGGTTGTCAATAAATGTTTGGAGGCCTTCCTACGTTGCTACGCTATAGAAAAACAAAATAAGTGGGCTCAATGGTTACATCTTGATGAGTGGTGGTATAATTCTACTTATCATACGTCAGCAAAAATGACGCCATTTCAAGCTTTATATGGGTATGAACCCCCAAAATGGAAGGATCTAGCTGTTGTCCAGACAAATCTACCTGTTGTTAAAGCTCAACTAGAAGAAACCCTGTCAGGCCAGGGTAACTCCAGAATGAATGAGCGAGAGAAAACTGATCATATTATTCATTAGCTAACATACATTTATATACATAAATATGGCGGATCAGTTCATCTTCTGGATGACTGTCCAGTTCACCCATCCGTTTC
>APFE030140609.1:0-20555 GCA_000404065.3 Pinus taeda | reverse complement strand
GGAAAAGGAAGGCCAAGGTTTTGCAGACTTCATTGTGGATTCTTGTGGTTTATTATGTTGATGGTGTGTTTCCTACTGTTATTGTAAGTGTGTTTATGTGTTCCATTCCTTAATCTCTTGTTGTTATTTAAACAAAAGAAGTGATAAAGTTTGAATTCATGTATGCCATGCTCAGCTTTCAATTTTATTTAAATTTTATGTTTTCCACCGTCTAGAGAGGATTCAAATTCATTTTTTGCCCTCTTTAGCTTTTCTCCTTTCCTCCTTGATCATCTCTTTCAACTAAAGGCATCAGCATAGATTCCTACCTTGCCCCAAGGAATCACCTGCAAAAACTGAGCTTAATCCCCGCACCCTGAATTGCACTCCCTCCAATTGCCACCAAAAAATCCAAAAACTCTAAACCAATCCCCCATATCAATTTACTAGCCTAAAATCCTTGTTCCTAATTGGTCAACTCATCCTATTGAAAAATCCATCGAGTTTTGACCCGAGAGAGCCTTCTCATACCTCGTAGGGCTAGCTACGAGGTGAAATGGTTTGATGTAGCCTTGAAGATTTGCCTTTCTCAGCCTGAGGTGAAATCTCAAGCGCTAACAGATCTCTTAGCTTCTTATTCTTTCTTCTAAGGTTTTCTATTTCTCTCAAGGATCTAATCAGTTAACCTTCAAGATTCACTTCACCTTCTTCTTCATCTGACTTTGTTTCCTCTTATCCCTTACTACGGGTCCCTATGGCCATGAGAAGGAAATCTTTAGCCTTATCTTCATTAGAGATTGTTCATCCTCTTTAGCTGATGATCTATTATATTCTTTATAGTAGAATCCTTTCTTGTTTAAAGTCTTATCCTTCTTGAATTTCCTAGATTTATTCTTTTCTTTTTCATCACATTCATTATCTATCTTACCATCGGGGAATTTAGAACTACAATGACCAATTTTACCACGATTAAATAGATTGAAAGGTAGCTTACATTTATACTTTTCAAATACTCTCTTTAGCTTCCTCTAATTGTGCTTCTTCCTCATCAAATTCAAATTTTGAACAATCATGATCATCATGTGTCTTCTTTGCTAATTTGAAGGCTACTTTCCTTTACCATTAATTCTCCTTATTGGTCCCCATGTCATAGGCGATCAATCTACCATGAAGTTAATCCATGGATATTTTTTAAAGATGTTTCAGTTCTTCCATGGCTAAAAAATTTTCATTGAATATGGAGGGGAGAGATCTCAAAAACTTTTGAACTACTATAGCTTCATCATTTAATTCATCGAGGCCTTTAATAGTGTTAACTATCTCATCCACATGAAGGAAAAAACTTGTTATTTTTTCATCTTCTTTAATTCTTAAGCTTTCAAACTACATTCGATGACATTGAAGTTTATTTGTCTTTAGCTAGTCATCTCCTTCATAGGTGATAGGTAACTTGTCCACATATCCTTTGTTGATTTTCAGTGCATAACTTTGACAAATTTTGATTACAAGAGGCCACTAAGCATGGCACTCATCAATTTTGTGTTGTAGGTGAACTCCATTTTTTTATCTTTATTAATTAAAGGAGTTTTCAGCTCTTTATATTTGTCCACCACTACATACCAAACATCAATATCAAGGGACATCATATATTCCCTCATTCTCATCTTCTAGAAGACATAGTTTGTTCCATTGAACATAGGAGCTATGTTTGTGAAACTACCATCCTAATTGGCCATGTTTCTTGTTGGATCTTCCTTCTAGTGATTAGACTGTTGTTGAAGGAATCTGCTCTAATGCCAATTGTTGGAATTAATATTATACTGAGAGGAGGGTGAATCAATATAATGGATAATTTACAATAATAAGACAATTCAAACCATATCATGCATCAAAAACATAAACAACACATAAAATACCATATGTATGTGGAAACCCTTGAAGGGAAAAAAACACAAAACTTATTTGAATAATTATTGTAGGCACCAACCTACTATTACATCAATTTACCTGAACCAACTAGAATGATACACCAATCCACTTATTTATAGGCATCAACCTGGAGGAGACACAAATCCCCTAATTTACAGGTACTGACCTGAAGGAGACAGTGTTCCCCTTTGCTTAACTTATGATTTGTTATGATATGTTATTCAAAATTCCGCTCACAACACTGACTCTTATCTCACAATTATATATCGTGTTTTTTGCTTTGTACTACACAAATTTGCCATTGCACTTTGCTCATTACAAGACCAGACCGCGACATAAATTAGCTTATCTTACTTAACGCCACACTTGTTTTTCACTTCAGCTCTCGGTATAATTCTGACAGAATTAATTTGTACTAATTTGCATGCCATAAATTTCATTACTTAAACATTATATTTTGGACAGGTTCACTACACAGGCTACACGTCTTTTTCAAACTTCATTCTTAGGCTTCTTCATGCATGGATCCACAGATTTTAGACTTCTTTGTCTATATATCAAATCTTAGTTTTATTTATTCAACACACTTCTTATGACTTCTTGGCTAAGTTGCTTAATCATGACTAACATGTCATTAAAATATGATATAGGTTAGCAGGAAGTCTTAGAGCCCCATCTAGCGTTAATATTATGAGCTGCAAAAGAAATCTTGGGCTAAAACCATGAGATTTCACAATATTGGCACCCAAAACAAATGTTAGAAGAATCAAATATATGAATTACCTAGATTTAATTTACATTTCCTAACTCGTTAGCCTTAGGGGCCAAACAGTCGAGCACTTGTGACGACATGTCGTGAATAGGTGGTAACTCATATCAGACACCAGATATCAGGTTTTCTTTATTAATACTCTAGGAGGCCACTATGGTGATATCATGATAGAAATAACCCTCAAGGCTAAGTACTTTACCCCTTCATCACCACGTGTCATGACCTCAACCTTCATATCGAAACACCATATAATGAAGGCTCGCGTATTGTTATCCATATCGGTACTTTGGTACCCCATTCTTGTCAATTGATGGACTATTTAAACTATTTTCCATAATTTTCAATTGACAATATGTTTTCATTCATGTTGGATATCAGATATGATCATGTAGTGTTATTCATCCCAATATACATTAACCTTTGTGCCTGGCCTGGCATCAATTGGGACCCATTTCCATGTCATATCTCTTCCATGTGTCATGATCTACTATTGCCACTTACCATTCATAAAATATCTAGTTGGTCATCCAAAGAAGGCCAAAAACAAATGCCACCTTTTGTCCACATGGTGCCACATCATACTAGATCATCGACTATTTTATGAAGCAATTTATCAATAAAGCATCTAGTGTCGAGTGCCCTAGTATGGGACTCACCATTGCTACATCACACTTGATCTATGCTCACATCATACCAAGATGCTTAATAAACAAAGCATATGGGGCCTTATATGCTTAACATCGCTAACACCATTTGGTATCTTCTAATCACGTCTTAATTAAAATAATCATGAATTAATAGAGGTTTATCAAGTTAACTAAACATGATTAGTAGAAAAGATTAGAAAAATATTTTTTACAAAAAATTATTTTTGATTATAGGATTAATCCTTTATTTTTGTAAACAAGCATCAATATCGATTATGCATTAACATTTTTTTCAATGCTTAGATAGACTCCTAGTACCCGGTATATCTGATATCGATATGCATCAACACTTCCACGATACCACTGATGAACTGGTGAGCACATTGAGGGTGTTGAAATGATCCATGCATTCCCACTTGGTAATATGTTGTGCCACATTGTAGGATGATATTTCAAATATGTCTTTGACATCAACACATAAATTCCCTTGATATCAATGACAACACATTGTTAAACATTGCCACATGTCAATAGTACGGTCATGTTGACGTGGCACTAAGTATGAAATATTAGAAGCACCATAACTTGGTGATTTAGACTCGAAACTTGATAAAGATTTATATCATTGAAAGGATCTCGATGAACAAAAGATTATAGTGGCCTTGTAAATGATGTTAAAGTTTAGTGATAAAGGAAAAAATATTATGGTGCCCCTTCTTTGAAAGGTGACCTAGGAGTTCAAGTGTGTGGTGGGTATTACGTTGAAGTTTAAAATAAATCTCTCATTCATGATAGACATCCATTATTGGCGACCTCAAATGTAGGCCTTGATTTTGATAGTAATTTGGTTGAATAGAAGGAGAAGGAGTTCATTTTTTGATTATTTGTACATGCACAATAGTAACAATGTGATTAAAGAAGACATATATTACAAGCATGAAACATTATCTAGCATTAAAGAGGAGGAAAAATCATTTCATATTAGTGTTTATACCTAGATCCCTGTGAGAATGTATGTTAATAATTTGGTTTTAACTAATAATCAATTATTGGTTTCCATAGATATCATTTATGGTGAAGTGAATGAGAATGATGATGATGATTCCAAGCAACATGTGAAATCAACTTTTGTGACTATTGTTAACTACAAGCATGCTTTGGTTGAGTTGTGAAGTGAGATAGTTGCTCGTGAATTTTAACGTTAGCGCAAGGGAGAAAATGTAAAAATTATTCTTCATGGGCTACTGTCCTCTAATTATGCAAGTGATTTATAGTAAGATGATGAAAGTAGAGAATATGGTGATTTGTACCACACATATTATGTAATTGGTGAATTATTTAATTAAACTTTATTACTCTTCTAAAAGAAGTTGCTATCAACAAATGTTCATTAGATGATAATTTTGATTTATAGTTGACAAACCAAGAAGTTAATCATTATCCAAACAAAAAATGTGAACACAATCGTGTTATAATTGTGTTGTCATTAATGGAAAAGGATGGCAAAGGATGACCCAGGTGGTCAAGATATAGGCACAAGAAAAATGAAGATTAGCAAAGTTAAAATGGTACATATATTTTGAGGTCAATTCTTGGATAGCATATGATATCCACTATAGTTGGATCCTACTTATATGGAAACATCTCTAAAAGAGTTTTCTAGTGTTATGTGGAGTATCAGAAATGGTCTCTTGGATTGAAAGTTATGTCCATTCAAAGGTGAAGCCCCCAAAGTCAAAGTATGCAGAGCTAAATATGGTGGAGGTGGCCTTAGCAGCAATTAAGTTTGCGGATGTGGCCAAATCCGGTGGAGTAGTTGGCAGAAGGATGGCGGGACCTGACAGTTAAACAAAGAGTAGGTAAGTTGGAAGATATGTCGCCACACATCCCCACCGATGCATCAGAGAAATTGTGTGGGGTCCACGCGCTTAACCGTTAATGCACAGGGGAGGTGGTGCAAAGTGGTTTGTCGATACCATCGATATCGAGATCAATGGAGGAGATGAATTGCTACCCCCCACCCCCCTTAATACCACAAACCATGCAGGGGGTTATGCAAATCACCATATGGTTTTCTCTGATAGGCGAGAAAATGTGGCTTTGACAACAATAAGCTGCAAGAATTTTTATTAGTCGTATGGTGGAGCCCATATACAACTTGTCCCGATAGGTAATACCCCATAAGGATAAAGTGTGCATAGAGGGAGCAAGTCCAGGATGGAATGGTTGAGCAATGTGGCAACAATTCAATGGCTTAAATCCTATGGTTTTTCTTATAAAATTGATGAAAAAATAAAGGACTGGGACCCTTTTTCTCTCTCCTCTCTAACAAGTAGGTGGCACAATGTGATTGACTCGTAGAAAAAAAAAGGACACACAGGTGGATGATAATGTAGCCCAATGAGAGGTGGACACATCGCATCCATTTTTGGGATTTTTTGGTACCCTAGTGGAGAAAATAAGGGTGATACGTGTCACCACTCAGATGGCAGAATGTGGCATTGATGACATAAGCATGATCTCATTCCACAGGTTTGATCATGAAGGCTTGAACCTAGAAGGATTATATAGTGTGAATGAGAAACCGTCGGGATGATGGGCTTTGGGACACGGCAATAGTATAGTTGGCAGTGACGACCAATAGGAGAAGCAAAAAGACGACCCCACTGACAACTCATCCTATAAGGCTTATCTCGAAGGGAAATAAAGGCGGATAGGTAATATCATTGGGATAAAGGATTCGAGGACAAAGGCATAAGCGTCTGGACTTGGTTATGTGCGGCATAATGACCGAGAGTGTGAATTCTATGGCTAAGTGCTCATGGATTACATCCTAGATCACATCCCTTAGTCTTATGGGAAAAAGGGGTCAATATAGAAAGTCAGGGGCTTAGAGGCAAAATATGGTGGCATGGAAAAATTAAATGGCTTATTTGGTAGTTTGGACATATTTAGAATTCATCTAGAGTTAGAATTATAGTTAAAGCCCCAGCTAAACCCTGTAATGTGCCAGATTGACCAAAATTGACAGTAAAACATAAATATTGCATTCAAAAACCTCATGCAAAGATGAAAGTTGATTTTCACACATGAAGAACTCATGTTTAAACATGATGAACATTAAGAATCAAGAAAACTTGAAGAAATCACGATAATAGGTGAACTTAGCTAAAGTTCTAAATAGCAAATTAAGGAGTTTAAGCTTAGATATTTTTTGGAGAGACTACAGATCAGTCACTGAAGACTTAAGAAAGATAGAAAAAAAGAGATTCGTGCATGAAGGAAGATCTAAAGTTAATTGAAAGGTAAAAAATCCTAAATTTAAGAGGCAAAATTCTACAAGAATAGTGTGGATTATGTGTGGGTGTGCAATTATGCGGGTAATTGTGTGAGCGAGTGTGTTGTTGGTGTTACTGGTGTGGATTATGAATTTTTCAGTAATCAGAGATTGTTGAAGGTGTTTTGGGGGGTTTTTAAAGAGACATATTTAATTGTTTATGTAAGGATTTGGCATTCACGGTTTTAGCTTGAAAATGGATAAAAGGTGAATCATTGATGTCGGGCAAGTTGGAGCTTGCAAATTAGGGGTTGTAGCTCCTTCAATTATGTGTTGGTAAATATTTATGGGTTGGAGCTCCTTTCAATTGTATTTGATAAATCAGGGAGTAGTTGTTTCCTGTTGGTTGTGGCTAAAGATATTTGTAACAGCAAGTTGTAGCTTTCCTTGTGAAGAAATTGCATAAAAGTTTGAAGAATTTGTGTGTCCTTTGTGATTACTTATGTTATTTATTGTAATTATAATATGAATTAATTTATAATGTATTTCATGGTGTCCTAATATCATTACAAGTAAAAGAAAGTTTTTTAAAATTCCTACAACACTGATTCGCCCCCCACCCCCCCCCTTCCCCAAGTATTGTCTTAGTTTCTAACAATTGGTACCAGATCCGGTTGCTTCAAATCAATTTAAAAGTTGGAAGAAAGATCAAGGACAATGGAAAAATGGGAAGGACGTTTTACTAATACAACACTTATGTTAAATGGAAAAAACTATGTGTTTTGGAAAGTGGGGATGAAAACCTATATTCAATCACTTAGAGTTGATGTATGGGATGCAATGGAAGTAGAATACAAAAATCCTCCAGTGGTGATTATTAAAGACCACAATATGGAGTTCACGTGAAATGCTAAAACCGTGAATTCCCTCCTTGCTAATCTACCAGAATCAGAACTTGTCAAGGTAATGGATTGCACATCTGCCAAAGATATCTGGGACAAGATGAGTAGTTGTTATGAAGGTGATAGCAAGCTAAAGAAAGCTAAAATTCAAGGTTTTAGAATGAAATTTGAGTCTTTGAATATGCATGATGATGAAGATATTGCAAACTACTTCTTAAGAGTTGATGAGGAAGTGAACACTATAAGAGGTCTTGATGAGAAGTTAGATGAATCTGTAGTAGTTCAAAATGTGTTGAGATCTCTTCCTGAGTGATTTAATCCCAAGGTTTATTCCATTGAGGAGACGACCAATCAGAACACTCTCACTCTAAATCAGCTACTTGGTACACTCACTTCTTATAAGATCATAATTTCCAATGGACAGCCTAAAACAAAAGAGTCAGCGTTCAAAGCAAATAAGAAGCCCAAGCAAGAGCATGATGATTCATGTTGTGAATCAAATAAAGAAGAAGCCAAGTTTGTGAGGAATCTCAAGAGAGGCTTAAGCAAATATAAAGGTAATTTACCTTTCAAGTGCTTTAATTATGGCAATGTTGGTCATATGCTTCAAAGTGTCCTGAAAAGAAGAAGAATGATTATGGTCCAAGAGAAAAATTCAGGAAAGTACAAAAGGATAGAAAGAACGCTAAGAACACGAGTCTCTATATCCAAGAAGCTAGCTCCTCTAAAAGTGAAGTTAGGCAATACTCATGAGGACAGAGATGATGAAAGTCCAAAAGAATTCATGTTTATGGCTATAGACAATATGCAAGTTGAAGCTATTAATTTTGATGAAGAATATGTTGAAGTGGATCTAGAAGGAGAGTTCGTAAGTGCACTTGAAGAAATTGAAAGATTAAAAAGGAAAAATAAATCCCAAAAGAAGATATTGATCAAGGAAAAGGGTGAAGTTATTGAATCATTTCTCTTACAAATTGAAGAAGGTAAGAGGATTCAAGAATCGTTAAATCAAAAGTTGAGTGAGAAGAATCAAACCTGTGAAAGACTAGAGGGTGAAATTGTTTTGCTAAGAAAAGAACTAGAGAAGGTGAACACCCAACTGAGTTTTAATCAAAAATTTGGAAAAGGGATTGATAATTTAAATGAGCTTTTGGAAGCACAGAGAGTCTCCAAAGATTGAAGTGGTCTACGAGTTGAGGTTAAATCTAGTGCAGTAGTAGAAATAAAGGGTGAAAAGTCAATCAATTTTGTACCTGCAGCAAAAGAAGGGACCACGCAGTAGGAAAAAGACAGCAAGAAGCCTAATAACTGGTCAAAGAATTTCTAGTAGCAATAATCTAAGAAGAGTAACTTCCCTCAACAAAATAGGAACAATATTTGAAAGGCAAATCGAAACACACAAAAATCAGCCCAGCCAATTAATAGAAGACAATTTTCCAGGTACGTTAAAATTTTTCCAGGTTATTGTTTTACCAGCACCAATTATGGCCATAAAGTAGCAAATTACTGAGTGAATTTATCATGTAGGTAGCTCAGAGTAAGAAGAGGAAATCAATAGATTAGACAGAGGAATAGTGGACCTAGGTACAACAATTATTTTTCTCCTTTCAACAATATAAATCAATGTTTTAAATTTCAAAATTTTGGGTATAGAGAAGTTTATTTCAGACTTAAGGATAAGATGCTTTAACCAGTTATTGAGACAATCAGACAAGAGCCCAAGGTCTGGAAAGAAAAGGAGAGCACAAAATAATGTGATATCGTTTTATATGCTCATAATGAAGGCAGCCACCGGAATGTAGATAGTGGTTGTTTCAGGCGCATTTTAGGAGACAGAAGCAAGTTCTTAATATAAAAACCAGTTGTAAAGGGTAATGTAACTTTTGGTAACAATGCACTTGGTAAGATTGTTGGTAAAGGATTTTTTAATCTATCAAATGGCAGAGGTAAAGCCAAGAATGTATTATATGTTGATGGGTTGAAGCATAATCTGATTAATGTGTCTCAAATGTGTGATTAGGGATATGATGTGATTTTTAAGGATAAAATTGTCAAATCAAGTATGCATGCACAGGTGAAATAATGGTTGAAGTTGTGAGAACATATAGTAATGTTTATGTCCTAAAAGAGAAAACATATAGGTGTTTCTTATCAAATATTGATGAGAGTTTGTGTGGCTTAGGAAAATTAAACATCTCCATGTTGATCAGATAGTCAAATTGAGAAAGAAGAGTGTTGTCAAGGACTTACCTAGGATGTCAAAACCATAGAATATGATTTGCAATTCTTGTCAATTGGGAAGAAAACTCAAGTACCATTCAAGTCTAAAGAGATATCATCATAAAGTCACTTCATCTAGTACACATGGACTTGTGTAGACCATCAAGAACATAGTTACCCATAGGTAAATTATATTTCAAGCTTATAATTGATGATTTTAGCAAGATGGCGAGGGTTGCTTTTCTAAGAGAAAAAATTGAAGCTTTTGAAAAGTTCTAAGATTTCAAAGCTATGGTTGAAAATGAAATTTATTATAAAATCAAGAGCATAATATCTTATAATGGAGGTGAATTTATTTCAAAAGGGTTTGATGATTTCTGCAAAAAGCATGGCATCAAAAGGAAGTTCACCATAGTTGAGACTCCATAGTAGAATGGTGTAGCAGAGAGAGAAAACAGATAAGTACAGTAGCTAGATAGAGCTATGATGGATGAAAGAAAAGTTTAGTAGAGATTTTGGGTTGAAAACATTCACACAAAAGTGGTGATACTCAACAAATCTCATTTCATACCAAACAGTGACAAAAATCCCTATGCCTTCGGTATGGTAGAACTGCAACAGTCACGCATTTTATATTCTTTGATAGCAAAACTTGTTACATCAAAAGGAATGATGATAAGTTTCATAAGTTTGGTGCAAGGGTCAATGAAGGTATTTTTCTTGGATATTCTCATAATGAAAAAGGCTATAGATGTTATAATAAGAACACAGAGGATTTTTTATTGTATTGATGTCATAGTGGATGAATATGTTAAACTTGAAGTCAAATAGCCAGTAAATACCAACCCTAATGAACCAGTCAACAATGATGAGGAGGACCATAATCCACTTTCCAAAGAAGGCAATGAAGAACCCTCTAGTCCTCAAGCCAAAGATCCTTCAAGGTATGTGCAAAAATACCACCCAGTTGATCAGGTTGTCGATGAATTAAATATAGGTGTAGAGACAAGAAGTAAGTTGCTCAACCCCCTGCACAAGCACATGTAGCCATGTTGTCCACGGAGGAACCAAAGGATTTTTCTCAAACCAGTCAAGAAGAAAATTGGTTAAAAGCTATGCATGAAGAATTAGACCAAATCGACAAAAATTAGACATGGGAACTTGTTCCTAGACCAACAAACAAGAACGTCATTGGCACTAAGTGGGTCTTCAGGAATAAGTTAAATGACCGTGGTGAAGTGGTGAGAAATAAGGTAATATTGGTATGCAAAGATTATGCTCAAATTGAAGGTCTGGATTTTGATGAAACTTGTGCTCTTGTGCTCGATTAGAGAATGGTTTTGGCATTTTCTTATTTTAAGAAATTTAAGATATATCAAATGGATGTTGAATATTCCTTTATAAATGGAGAGTTGTAGGAAGATGTTTACATAGAACAACTAGATGGTTTTCAGCTGACAAACAAGCTTGATTATGTTTGCAAACTTAAGAAGGCTTTGTATGGTCTCAAGAAAGCCCCTTGAGTTCAGTATTTCAAGTTAGATAGTCATTTGCTCCAATGTGGATTCAAAAGAGGCGCAGTTGATAACAATTTGTATGTTAAGTCTAATAATGGAAAATTAATAATGGTAGTTGTTTATGTTGGTGACATTATTTTTGCGAGTGATTTAGATTCATTAACATGCCAATTTGCAGCTGATATGAAGGCTAAGTTTGAGGTGTCTATGCTTGGATAACTTTCTTATTTCCTTGAAATGCAGATTACACGGACTCTTAAAGGGATTCTTATCTCTCAAATAAAATATCTCAAGGAAGTATTGAAGAAGTTTGGCATGGAGGAATTCGCTTTGGTGAGCACACGAATGGTTACAGGTTGCAAAATTAAAAAGATTGATCAATCATTAGAAGTGAATAAGACTTTATACCTATCCATTATTGGCAGCATGTTGTAGCTCTGACACCACTTGTTGTAGTTCTAACCCGGAAATATTTGAAAATATAAATAAACCCAAGAATAACAAGATCTGAATAGATAGAAATGCTTCTTTATTATCAAACCCTTAAGGTAGGGCAACACCATACATTCACTCCTTAAGGAAGGAGAACACTCCACAAGCCATATGCCTGTTCATACAATGATCCTTGACAATATTCCTTGACTATTCCTTGACATGGAGTCTCTAGCCTCTATATAGGCCTCATACATACAATACCATGGATCATTATACCATGGTTCCCTCATACCATCGACTAATACCATTGGGCCATTACATTATTACTAACTACTTGTGGTCCCTTACATGATATGGTTTACCACCATTATTTTTACTATGGCCCATCTCTTTATTACTTTACTTGGGTACTCCTTGGTACCCATATTATCCCCTAGTATATAACATTCCACCCTTGCTAGGTTGTTTCGCCCCGAACATGGGAGAAAAATTATAAGATTCTTTTCAAAGAGGTAGTCATTGGTACCATGCACGTGCATCTAGCCATCCAAGAGAAAGGTGAACCCTCGGTATCGCTGGTGCCTCGCTCGCTTGAGATGGAAGTTGACTGTGGTAGCTCTTCTGTGTAGATGTATAGTAGGTGGATCTTCGCTCCTCTCTATCTATCCTGTGGGGGTTGTTGTCCGTGTATCTAATTGGTTGCCATCTTGATGCTTGTTTTCTTATGGGGTGATGTGGGTGATGATATGTTGAAGTTTTAACCCATGGTGTCTTTTTCTTTAATTCACCCTGTTGTGGTGCCTGTTGTGGTGTCTTCTTTTCCAATATGACTTCAACCACTGAACCCTCATCAGATGTGTCAGCACCTGTTACCTTTTCGGCTTCAGCCTCTATTTGTGTTTGATTATCGACCATCAACTGCTCGTCATCTGATATGTCAGTCCCTAGAACATCTTCTGCGTCAACCTCTGTGGACTCTACCTGTTTATTGATGGAAATATCATGTAATGTAATTTTCTTCTCTTTATACCAGAGCTTCAGGAATTTCTTCTGCACATTAATATTTATAGTACCCACTGATTCCATCCACGAGTATCCCAAAACAACATCCAAATTATCTGTCTTTGAAGTATAAAAATCACCATGCAACACATACTTATCCATAGAAATCTTCAAATCCTTATACACTTGGACATCCTCATCATCCACCTGTGTGTTTTCAATGTGTTTTGTGGGAACTTGCAATTTTTTTGCCAAATTAAACATTGATAAAATTATGCTTGCAAACTAGTATTTATAGAACAATATCTTCTCCTTTTTTTGAATCAATCCATGCTGTAATAAGGAGATCCAGCATAAAATAAACCCTTTAGGTTCCTTGGTTTCCTTCTTTCCTATAAAAATAAAATCTTTGCTAGGCTGTGTGTCTATCTGTGTGAGCTTATCCACAAGATTAGCTTTATGGTCAAAGTGGTCCATAAGAGCTTTTGTGAATATGTCCCAAGTCAAGGGCCTTCGAAGGCAACGTTGATGCCTTTGCCACCATTGCAATCTTTCATTATCCAAGTACATTTGTCCCACACTCAGCTGAGTCTTATAATCATTGATGTAATTCACTCTAAAACATTTCTCCATTTGTGCTAGCCATTTGGCTGGATGAGAGCCAGAAAATGCATACAAAACCTCCAAATTCAGATATAGGCCCGTCATCACAAAAAAATTGGCGAAAATTTGAAATTGTCACAGTTTAGTCAATATTGCTCAGAATCCCTATTATAACCTATTTTTGGAAATGGAACAACCATTTTGCATCTACCCATGTGATAGAAATCTTGATCCAGGCACTAGAATTTCATATCTGCGCTCCAACTCTCATGTCGTCACCGAAATTTCTACAAAAAGAACTAATTTTAAATCAGCGATATCTTTCTCATCCGAACTCCAATTCGACTGATTTTTTTTTTGAAATTGGGTATTTTTTCACAAAGAATCTAGATCCTTGCACCAAGATGTCTAGATATTTGCCACAAACTCACTGCCCTGAAAAATTATCTGCAACCCCACTGATTTTTAAATCAACGATATCTCCTTCATCTGGACTCTGATTTGACCGATTTTTTTTTTTGAAATCGGGTATTTTTTCACATAGAATCCAGATATGCAATTATATTTTACAAATATTGCACCAAAATGTACAGATCTGATCTGCAAACTCGCCGCCCCCGAAATCCTGCAAAAACAAAAAAATTCTCCACTTTTTTGCCCAAGAAAGTGCTCTGATACCACTTGTTGTAGTTATAACCTGGAAATATTTGAAAATATAAATAAACCCAAGAATAACAAGATTTGAATATATAGAAATGCTTATTTATTATCAAACCCTTAAGGTAGGGCAACACCATACATTCATTCCTTAAGGAAGGAGAACACTCCACAAGCCATATGCCTGTTCATACGATGATCCTTGACAATATTCCTTGACTATTCCTTGACATGGAGTCTCTAGCCTCTATATAGGCCTCATACATACAATACCATGGATCATTACCATGGTTCCCTCATACCATCGACTAATACCATGGGCCCATTACATTATTACTGACTACTTGTGGTCCTTTACATGATATGGGTTAACCACCTTATTTATTACTATGGCCCATCTCAATATTACATTATTACCTTGGGTACCTTCCTTGGTACCCCATATTATCCCCCCTAGGTATATAGCACAGCATATTATATTTTACAACTTCAAGACCATACATTATGCAGGCAGTTGGTATTGTTGGAATTTTTCAAGTAGCCCCCAGACAGAGTTGTCTTCTAAAATCCAAGAGGATTCTCATATATCTCAGAGCCACAATGGACTATGGATTGTGGTACCGAAGGAGTACATATTTTTCACTAACTATTTATACTGATGTTAATTGGGTAGGTGATGTAGATGATCAAAAGAGCACTAGTGGTGGTGCTTTCTTTCTTGGAGAATGTCTAGTTTCATGGTTGAGCAAGAAGAAAGCTTCCATCTCTTTATATATAGCTGAAGCAAAATATATTGCAGCAACTTCTTATTGCACTCAAATATTGAGGATGAAGCATACTTTGCAAGATGTACAAGTTTTTTATGATCAACCTATTCTTATCATTTGTGACAGTACAAGTGCCATCAACATGTAAAATAGTCCTATTTTTCACTCAAAGACAACGCATATTCCAATCAAGTATTATTTATTGAGAGACCAAGTTTCCAATCAGATTTTGAAGATAGAGTATACTCCTACAAAAGAGCAGGTTGTTGATATTTTCACCGAACCGTTCCCACGAGATCAGTTTGAGTATTTGAGGTAAATATTGGGAGTTATTCCTTTTGCCTCCTTCCACTAGATCTTCCTTCCAGAGGAAGAAAGGCAACTAGTATACCTTTAGCATATCAAAATTAAGCTTCCATATTTGCAGGCTCCATATGACGGGGAAGGTTGCTAACAAAAGGATGCAAGGTTACTAGGGGAGTCTATTAGTGTCTTTGTCATTAATGTCAAAGGGGGAGAAGTATTGGTGATCAAACAAAAGAAATAGGTGTCTCCAACCATGAAATCAAAATGGGGATTTGTATTGGAGATTGAGTGTACTTCATAGCAGTAGTACAACACAAGAAAAGTGCATCACAGGGGGAGAAGCATCCAAAGAAGAAATTGATAAAGCACATTTTGTTTATAGCTCACTTTGTCTTCATGATGATGTTTTGTTTAATCAAGTTATTTTCATCAATTCCAAAAGGGGAGAATGTTATAATTTTGTTGTCATTTATGGTAAAATATGGAAAAGGATGGCCCAGGTGATCAGGATACAAGCATAAGAAGAATGCAGATCAGCAAAGGTGAAATGGTGCAGATACTTTGAGGTCAATTCTTGGATAGAGTATCATATCCAATGTAATTTGAACCCACTTAGATGGAAAGAGATCTGAAAGAGTTTTCCAGTGGTATGTGGAAGATCAAAAATGGCCTCCGAAATTGAAAGTTATGGGTAGTCAAATGTGAAGCCTCAAAAGTCAAAGTATGTATAGCTAAATATGGTGGAGGTGGTCTTAGCAATAGTTAAGTTTGGTCGTGTGGCCAAAGCTGGCAGAGAAACTACAAAAAGGATGGCGGGACCGGACAATTAAACAGAGAGTAGGTAAGTTGGCAGATATGTCGCCACGCGTTCCCACCAACACATCAAAGAGATTGTGTGGGGTCCATGCGCTCGACCGTTAATGCACAGGGTGGGGTGGCGCAAAGTGGTTTGCCCATACCGATGATCTTGAGATCAACAATGGAGATGAATTACGCTACCCCCCCCCCCCCCCCCTCTCATTACCACAAACCATGCAGGAGTGTTGCGCAAACCACCAGATGGTTTTCTCTGACAATTGGGCAAACATGACTCTAATAGCAACAAGGGAAAGCATTTCTATTAGCTTTATGGTGGAGCCCATATACAACTCGTCTCGACGAGTAACACCTCATAAGGTTAAAGTGTGCATAAAGGGAGCAATTTTGGGATAGAACGGTCGAGAAAAGTGGCAGTGGGTCAAAGGCTTGAATCCTGTGGTTTTGCTTATAAAATTAACAAAGGAAATTGATAAAAAAAAAACAAAGGATCGACACCATTTCTCTCTCTCCTCTCTAATAGATAGGTGGCATAATGTGATTGGTCCAAATGGGTGCACAAGTGGATGATGACATCAGCATGACATGGCCCAATGAGAGGTGGACACATGGCAGCCATTTTTTTGACTTCTTGGGTAACATAGAGAGGAAAATTAGGGTGACACGTGTCACCACTCAGATGCAAATGTGTGGTATTGATGACATAACCATGACATCATCTCACGGCTTTGATCCCAAAGGCTTGACCCCGAAAGGATTCTAGAGTGTAAAGGAGTAACCGTTGGGGTAATGGGCTCTGGGACATGGCAACAATGTAGTTGGTAGCGACGACCAATGGGAGAAGAAGAAAGGTAGTCCCACTAGTAGCTCATCCCACAAGGCTTATCCCAGAGGAAAATAAAGACGCATGAGCAATATCATTAGGATAAAGGAGCCGGGGCCTAAGGTATAAATGCCAAGAATTGGTTCTGTGAGGCATAATGGCTGAGAGCGCAGAGTTTATGGCTAAGCACCCATGGATTAGAGCCTAGGCCATAGCCCTTGATCTTGTGGGAAAAAAGGGTCATTACAGAGCGTCATAGGCTTGGAGAGAAAATGCAACTACATGGACAAACTAAGTGGCTTATTTGATAGTTTGGTCATATTTAGCAATCAGACAAAGTTGGAACCGCAACTAAAGTCCCAGCTAAACCTTGTAATGTGCCAAATTGTCAAAAATTGACAGTAAAACTTAGAGGTTGATTTCAAAAACCTCATGCAAAGATGAAATTTTATTTTCACACATGTAAAACTCATGTTTAAACCTGATGAACATCAAGACAACAAGAACACTTGAAGAAATCATGATAAGAGGTGAACTTAGCTAAAGTTCTAAATAGCAAATTAAGGAATTTAAGCTTATATATTTTTTGGAGAGACTGCACATCAGTGACTTAAGACTTAAGAAAGACATGAATAAGATATTCATGCATGAAGGAAGATTTGAAGTTAACTGAAAGGTGAAGAGGCATAAATTTAGGAGGCAAAATTCTGCAAGAATAGTCGAGATTATGCGTGGGTATGCAATTGTGTAATGGTGAGAGTAATTGTGTGAGCAAGTGTGTTGGTGATGTTGTTCATGTGGATGGTGGATTTCTCAATAATCAGATATTTTTGAAGGTGTTTTAGTGAGTGCATGAAGAGAATTTTTTTTTATGTAAGGATTTGGCATTCATGGTTCAAGTTTGAAAATGGATGAAAGATAAATCATTGGGGCCAAACAAGTTATAGCTTACAGATTAGTGGTTATAGCTCTTTCCAGTAGGTGTTGGTAAATATTTAGGGGTTGGATCTCCTTCCGATTGTAGTTGATAAATCAGGGACTAGTTGCTTCCTATTGGTTGTAGCTAGATAATTCTGTAGGAGCAAGTTGTAGTTTTCCTTACGAAGAAATTGATGAAAATTTTGAAGAATGTGTGTGTCCTTTGTGATTACTTGTGTTATTTCTTGTCATGCTAATATGAATTAAGTGTTGAATTATTTCATGGTGTCCTAATATCATTATAAGTAAAAGAAAGTTTTTTTTTTTTCATTCCTACAATACTGATTCACCCCCCCCCCCCCCCCCCCCCCCCACTTCAGTATTGTCTCGATTTCTGACAGATGGAGTACCGAACCATTGCTCCATCCAAGAGAAAGCATTATTGGTTGTCCTTGAGCATGAAAGAGAAAATGATGTTTAGCTCGAGTATGGAGATTCCTAAGGCCACAATGATGGAAAGGAGAAGAACACAGTTGTCATAGTAAAGAATATTGTTGTCTTGACTATGAACATAGGAATGCAACACAAATTCCACAAGCACTTGAATGTCTAAGCTTGGAATTTGATAGTATCATTGATTTTTATGGCAATAGTAAACAGAGCGAGGCTAATCTCCACCAATGAAAAATGAAAATTTCATATACAAAGATAAATGTAACTATTTTTCTGCACTTACTTTTGATCCCAATTGCATTAAAGAATCCATTTCTCGTGGAGACCCAATTGTAGCAAGGATGGATAATACTTTCCTCAAAGCAGAGCAACAAATAAAATATGGGATATGGGTAAATCCCTCATTTTTTCCATGTATTCTCACTTGTTTCCATTATTCTTTCAAGTTTACCCATTGTTGCTCTAATATGTTTGCACCTCAATAAATGCTTTCCCCTCTTAGGCACATTTTGCAATCATTCAAAATGTTTTTCCCTATCATTTTACCTTCGAAACACCAATGTCATCCATAACCTCATAGCCTAGTTCATACACAAGTCTAATAGCATTATAAAACTGCATACATGGTTCCATTTGTGGTGTCATGTCACCTGGTGGCTCTATATGTCAATTAAGTTAGGTAGGTAAGTTTCTAATTTTTCTTAGTCAAATATTACATTCTCCTTTTAGTTTTCTTCGCATCTAGAATTTTTTTTACCATTGTTTGCATTGAAAGCTTATTTTATCCTAGAAACTAGAGTTTGGGAAGAAGAAATGTTCTAACTCCATAGCCCAATGGATAAATGCATTGATCTACTTCAACCAAGAGAATTAGTTCTTGGGATCTCACAGAGAGGAATAATCACATAGAAGGAGATGATGTTGTCACCTTGATGAGCCCTCAATAACTTCCCAAAGTTCACAAAACTTGGGGTCCCATCATTTATACATTTCTTTGGAGTTTTGGTCTATCTTTTGGTTTCCATTGCAAATTACATTCAAATTCAAGCCTTATCATTGAATTTTGTGATACTTAATAGTTTTTATACTTGACCAAATTTTATCTCCTTTTGAACCTTTATAAATGTTTTGAAGCTTTTCCTTCGTTGAAGGACCCTTTTTGTTATGATTTTTCACCCTAAATCTCAAATCAAGCATCATTTTAATTATTTCTCAAAAGAGCCAATCTTTGAATCAGAATTGATTTCTTAATCCAACCATATTTTCCTCATTCAAACTCTATTTATTTTTGTTCTAATTGAACTCTCAATTTCTAAATTGTGAAATTTTTGTCATTCAAACCACTTATTTCCTTTCGAATTGTTATTGCCCCAAATGTTGAATCAACCCAATCTTTTGAATAGGCCTCTTTCTGTTATTTCTTTTGAAATTTCTTTTTGATTTCATAATAACACTTGCTCTCCTCTTGCTTTCAAACTTGCTTCCCAATTTTGGAAATAGGCCCTATCTCCCAAATGATCCACTTTCTCATATCCCTTTCAAATGATTGGCTTGGTTTATGAATTGGCACCAATTTTACAATCAATGCACCCTTCAACAATTTCATATTTGCAATGAAACCTAATGGAGGTGATACATCAACACATATTCAATTATCTATAGTGATTATGGAGGTTGGACATGTAATTCTTTATTATAAAGATAGACCTCTACTATTTAAAATCATTTGAACATGTGGATAAAAAAAATATGAATTGCGCAAAGGTGAAATATGGTTTCTAAAATCACGGTCCTTGCCTCTACAAGCCACTTTTCATCTAAAGGTTGTTTCCCTAGGTATAAATGTTGTTTACTCAAAAGAAGCACACAAACATGTCTGTTGTAATAAAGATGGAATGGAAAGAATACACATAACAAGATAACATGCAAATAATCAATGAATAGTGAAAAATTAGCACACCACCCTCCCCACACTACCAGTTATCTCTGAGGTGCCACTTAGGTAGCAAGTACCCTATCAATTGTTTACAACATCAACTTCATGTTAGGTGGTGCCACCTCCCAAAACCAAAAGAAGAAGTAATTCCTAACTGGGAAACAGACCAAATGCAATAAAAGCATTATCCTTGCCTCTATAAGTTACGTTTCATCTAAAGGTGACTTCAAGATGGACATAGCTATGTCTGTTGTAATAAAGATGGAATGGAAGTAAGACATCGAGCAAGATAACAAACAAATGATGAATAGTGAAAAATTAGCATGACACCCTCCCCTTACCACCATTTATCTCTTAGGTGCCACTTAATTATCAAGTGTCGTCTCAATTGTTTACAACATCAACTTCATCTTAGGTGGGGCCACCTCCCCAAACCAAAAGAAGTAGTGTTTGATCGAGAAACTGGCCAAATGCAATAAAAGCACTATCCTTTCCTCTACAAGCCACTTTTCATTTAGAGGTGGTTTCCCTAGCTATAATTGTTGTTTACTCTAAAGAAGCACACAACCGTGTTTGTTGTAATAAAGATGGGATGT
>APFE030140596.1:889-61191 GCA_000404065.3 Pinus taeda | reverse complement strand
TTAATCATATTACAATCTAAGATAGATTTTATTATTGTCAATAAGTAACATTTTGATATACATATTTATATTTCTATTTATATTTATGAAATAGAATAGAAATAGAACTATAGAAATATCTCTTATATTTATAATTATCTTAAATTATACTTTATTTAATTTGATATTTTAAATTACATTAATTAAAATTAAATTCATTTTTATAAAATTTCAAAAGATTAAAAGTTATCTAAATTTATATTCTCAAATAAATTTTATATATTTACATTAATTTAAATGCATTTTTAAAAAATTGATATATTAATAAAAAGGTAGTTGCATAAATTAAAATATCAGCTAACCAATAACACAATTTAAACATGTGATTAGCAGAAGAAAATGAGCAACTTTTGACAAAATTAATAAACTTGTTCAAATAAATTGAGAAGTATTAATGTTTTGCAAGTTTGAAATGTGTGCACTATGTTTGGGCTCTGCCTTAGCGGACTTTATGATGACGACGGTGGGATATGGAATCACGCCATAACTCTTGCAAGTAGAATATGATTTTGAAATCTAAAACACCTTTCAAATTTAAGCAATTTCCCTGTTTTGATCAAATATTTTTTTGTCGTTCTAAAAACTTTCATTAGATTTTCAGGAAAATAATGCTTACCAAATATGTCTCAATGACCCCCTTTCTCTCATTCTGACTAGACTTGTTGAGATTGGGGGCCAAAGGATACCACTGACAACATCATATCAAGGAGGGGGGTGGAGAAGGAGTATAGGAGGAGATGCAAAGTAACTAGCATGATCATGCATATGAAAATCAATATGTTCCACCCGTTCTTCCATATTGTGAAGGTGGTCATTTGTGTGACGGTGGCTACAACAAAGACTATCCAATTGTTCCAATATTTCATTATGACTGTGTTGAATAGCATTTATATAAGCCAATAACTCATTACAGTCTTCATACATGTGGTCCCTGAGAATATCCATATTAATTTGGATGTTTTCGAAGCTGTTCTGATATGGATTCCATGGTTGTTGGAGCCACAATACAACCTGAGGAACGAGCAGGAGAAAGAGACACCTCGCCCTAGGGTTCCATGCTGGCCAAGTTCCCAGAGGAAAAGTTGTGCCTTGACGTTGGATGACCCACATTACGTTGCTGACCCCCCTGGCGACGAGTCCAGCCTCGTTGGTGAGGCATTGCGTGAGTTGCGTATATTGATGAATAGCTGGAAAGCGGGGTCGTGAAGAAACCTTCCAAAAACCTGCAAGGAGAGGGACATTCACCCAAACCAAAATACAAATAATCTGAACTGAGACACACCTGAACCCAAGCACAACGGACTCTGGACCAAGGTGGCCAAGCTTCCCTCGAGGCTAAAGAACTGCCTAGGATAGATGAAGCTCGCCAATCTACTAACGCTCTGAGAAAAATGACAATTCCCCAACTGGTCAGAGAGCCTATCCTAGTAAGACCCAACCCGTAGACACCAATGCAGAAAATAATGATTACTATAAGACACAATGCAACAACCTTGAAGCAAATAAACACCAGAGACAACTTTCAACAAGAAACCAGTGGCGGGACCCCCACAAGAACCCAATAATTGAGCCCTCCAACTGAAGCTATGAGCGAGGTAATAGATAGAAGCTATGGACACAATTACCTTTTCCCTTACGGCGGAAGAGAGCTTTAGGGGCCTGTTGCTTCAAATTGTACGATGATGGCAGGGCTTCCAGACAGAGGTGTGGAGCCGACCCAAAACACCGTCCAAGGAGGTTCACGGATCCCAAATCAGGATTGAAGGCCAAATTCAAACCAAACCAAGGCAGATCGGGCTTCCACTTCACTTCTCATCCAAGGCCACGACCCCAACGAATTTCCATGGACCTTGTCTCTCACACTGCAATACTCCACCCTACCCAAATTCATTGCCCATAATTCCAAATTGGAGAGGAATGCTTACTTTCCCTTTAATAAAACCGATGCATTAGTTGTAAGGATCATCACGAGAATGGAGTAAATGAAGGCACAATTCATAAACACTAACATAATGATCATGTGGAGGAGGGGGGATCCCTAAGGGCCTCTCACAGGGGATTCACTCAATGAACCTATGACATATCACATGCATTCCTGGCATATTAAACAATACCCTTAATTTGACTACATATTGGAAAATACTTTTAAAAATCACATTATTTAACCCCCTACCAATATGAACCCAATATACCTTCCCAATTTAGAAACCCTGAATTTCACTAGATATTATAGGTATCCATTTTTTCATCAAATTTTTTTATACCCCTTTATATTTTATCATTAACTTTAGGCTCCATTTTTTATACCTGCCAATATAAAAACCCTCCACCCCCTATATATCCCCCATTATATTGTCATTTTTTCCTCAATAAATACCCCCCAATATGAACCCACGTGGTATGGTATTTCTCCCCTAGTGAAGCCCTCGTGGGGCCTCTCCTATGCCAAGTGTTCACTCAGTTGTTCACCCCCATTGGGGGGTCTGTTTTTATCATTTTAACAAAGAATGGTAATGGGTATGGGAAAATTTTGGTTGTATTTGATGGGTACATTACTTTGCGATGGGTAATTTGACTATCAAATTCCATCCCTGCTCACGAATGTTATCCCAAATCTTCTCCCATGCTTCTCTGTGTATCTTCAATAAAATATTAAGGTGCATCCATAATCAACATTTTTATTGTTGTTTTATGCACACAATTCACCTATACAAAGAAGCAATGACATGCCACCACATGACTCTTATTACGTCGAAGGTGTCTACTCTGCGGGATTGGGATGAGCAAACATTGTTCACCCCAACCAATAAGAGGCCCTCAATTTCGTCCTCCTCGCACCTATTTAAAGTTGACACATGGCTATTTTCACATTGCTCTTGTTCCTATTCATTTTCTTCTCTTTACGGAAGGTCCTTCTTGCGTTGACTTTAGGTTTGAAGGCGCTAACATCCACGAGCATCTACAACAGGCGATGTTGCGTGTTTTTGATACTCCAATTGCTCTATTCCTTGGGTTTTTATAAGGCCTCTCAGTTTACTAGGAATGCATGCCTGGACAAAGAATAAAGTTACTAAAATTTGATATACGTGAACTAGTCATTTGGCTCATTAGCAAGCTTGGGAAATGCTTTTCCATATTCTACGTGCATAGAAATTGACACTCCCATTTCAGTATCTGCTTACATTTTCATGGGTGCTTACTTTATATGGAAGCTAGCTACATAGAATTATAGAAGATCCTTTGCTCCTATAATCAAATGTCAGTCCTTTAAGCATCATAATGTTATAGCATGTAGCTCAGTGGCAAAGAAACCCAATGACCAGGAGGCAAACCCTAGGTTGATTCCTATGCTATTCAATTTTCATTGAGAATAAAAACCAGGTGCTAAGGTGGATTGATAGTGACTAAGAAGTCTCAACCCCAAAGTGACTTTAACTGGGGTTTTAGAGATATAAAATCACAACTTCATGTTGAAACCGTAAAGGACGCCCATCATGAAATGGTCTCATAACTCAGTGATAGAGCAACCCGCCAGGTTTGGGTTTGGATTA
Organism: Pinus taeda; assembly: GCA_000404065.3. Classification (NCBI taxonomy): domain Eukaryota; kingdom Viridiplantae; phylum Streptophyta; class Pinopsida; order Pinales; family Pinaceae; genus Pinus; species Pinus taeda. Next base: position 57,601 of record APFE030140596.1, on the reverse strand, counting down.
CAAATTCACTTCCCTTTTTTTGGTTGGAAATTGCTTCAAAGAGCATACATGAGGTTGGGAGCTGCATCCCATGACACATATGGAGTCCCTTCAGCTTCAATGCCAGGTCTTGGACTAATTATTGTCCAGGGATTATGGAGTATACGCACCAAGCCTATTCCCTTTTTGAAAAAAAATCCTTTAAAATCGAGCAGGCCATGGCGCGAATAGAGATTTAAAGGACGACTTAATACTCTACCAATCCCAACTATGAACCATAGTTACAAGACTTGACTAATGTTTCTACGCAAAATGACTCTTTTTCTCGTATTTGAGCTATATAAATTCATGAAACAGGTCACCACAATTTTCATCAGGCTCGCAAGTAAAACTCACGAACATGTGAAAAATTAGAGCTAATAGTCACAAGTCATCTTTGAGCCATGGGTGGGATTAGAGCAAAACACACTGCCATAAACTCAAACACCAGTAACAAGGCAATTGCACTCATTTTCTCAGCCTCGTTCTGTGGCTAGTGATTGAACCAAGAACACATTGGAAATTCAAGTATATTTCACCACACAGACATTTCAGATACATCAGAAGGAAACATCACCTCTCAAAATCAGGAAGAACTCCTACGTTAGGAAGTGTTGCAATAATCTTCCAAGTCCAAACTACCTCCAACAATTCTTTGGAAACATACCAACTGAATTGAGACACCTCTTTGGAGGCTGACTTGGCCTGGAGTCACGAGTTTGACTCATGAGTAAGACACTGAAGCGAATAAAGTTCCTTCTTCAGATTAATTACTCCAGAAGACTTGGAATATAAAGATATCCATGAGGATACAAATATTATATATTAAACGTGTTAATAAGATTGATGATACAATGAGAATGAGATGCTTGCTTATATACCAAGCAAGTGTCTCTTCATGGAGATTCATGTCTCATTTAGACATGACTCTTCAAACTAATTACTAATTAACTAATCATGATTTATGATTATTATCATTTACATTATTTCCTATATATTTATTCATAACATTGCCTTCCTCCTCAAAAAGCTTTGTCCTCAAAGCTTGTTAATGAAAAAGGCTTGATCTCTTTTTCGGCTTTGAATGTCTTTTTGTCTTGTAACTGTCATATTTGTCGATACATGTTGATATGATCCTATAAATGACAAACAAAATTGTTGCATTGAGAAAGGATCAGACCATCCTAAATTAATCTTTTGTGGAAAATTATGATCACTGAAATTTTCTAACGACTTGTCATCATAGGACTGGATTGAGGTTACATCATTATTCTTTGGAACATCAGTTTGTTGTTTCTGTTCTGAATGGTCCCGATATGTAGCATGGTTGAGTTGTCTATTCTCATGATTCGGATGTCGATAGGGAAATTTTTTGTTTGACTTTCCCTTGTTTAATGTGTGAATTTTTTTTATTTACTTTTGGTGACGACATTGTTGAGTTAGTTACAGAACCTTCACTTGGGGTGTTTATCATCTGAACTACAACATCTAAGTGTGTTTTTTTCTTCAACTAGTTTGCATTCTTATTGAGTTATGATATTCACTAGATCGGTATTAGTTCCCTTATCTTCAACTTGGATTGTTACAACAGGAGATTTCGATACTTCTTCTTGAGTAAATTGTTCTCACTTGTCTTTTAGTGCTTTCTTATCATCCTTGAGTTTCTTAATTTGAGTGAGTAGATTTTGATTATGGTTTCTCAGACGTAAGAGTTCTTTGGTTTCTGATTCATCACCCTTATTTTCAATGTTTTGACTTTTGACTTTTTCATCTTTTAGATCTCTAATTTGTTCTAATAAATTTTTATTAAGGTTCTTCAGATGCAAGGTTTCCTCTTCTTATTCTGATAAGTGCTTCTTGAGTTCTTTTTTTGTGACCTTAGTCTTCTTCACTTGTGCCAGTAAATTTTCGACGTGGTCCTTGAGGCGAGAAATTTCTTCGTCTTTTTCCATTATTTTTTGTAATGCATATCCACAAGATTTTTATGTCCATGTTGTAACGCTTTCTTGTTTTGCTGAAGTTTGGCTATTTTTCCATTCTCTTGATCTTCTAGCTGCACTTTCTAGGTACACTGTATTACATCGTTTTGTAAGAGTAATGATGGATGTTCAACTTGCAATTTGGATTCCATTTTTTTCTCCTCATTAAAATCTACATGTTGTCGCTTAAATATTGCCATTAATTGTCCTATATCTCTTGCAATTAATTTTTTTTGTTTATTACATTATAGGAAATAATGTAAAATAATGTAAATGATAACAATGAGAATGAGAGGCTTGCCTATATACCAAGCATGTGTCTCTTCATGGAGAGTCATGTCTCATTTAGACACGACTCTTCAACCTAATTACTAATTAACTAATCATTATTTATGATTATTATCATTTACATTATTTCCTATAATGTAATAAACAAAAACAATTAATTGCAAGAGATATATGACAATTAATGGCAATATTTAAGCGACAACATGCATATTTTAATGAGGAGAAAAAAATGAAATCCAATTTGCAAGTTGAACGTCCATCATCTCCTAGAAAATGATGTAATCCAGTGTACCGAGAAAGTGTAGCTAGAAGATCAAGAGAATGGAAAAAATAGCCAACTTCAGCGAAACAAGAAAGCATTACAACATGAACATAAAAATCTTGTGGATATGCATTACAAAGAAATAATGGAAAAAGACGAAGAAATTTCTTGCCTCAAGGACCACGTTGAAAAATTACTAGCACAAGTGAAGAAGGCTAAGGTCACAAAGAAAGAACTCAAGAAGCACTTATCAGAACAAGAAGAGGAAACCTTGTGTTTAAAGAACCTTAATAAAAAATTATTAGAACAAATCAGAGATCTAAAAGATGAAAAACTCAAAAGTCAAAACATTGAAAATAAGGGTGATGAATCAGAAACCAAAGAACTCTTACGTCTGAGAAACCATAATCAATATCTACTCACTCAAATTAAGAAACTTAAGGATGATAAGAAAGCACTAAAAGACAAGTTAGAACAATTTACTCAAGAAGAAGTATCGAAATCTGTTGTCGTAACAATCCAAGTTGAAGATAAGGGAACAAATACCGATCCAATGAATATCATAACTCAAGAAGAACGCAAACTAGTTGAAGAAAAAACACACTTAGATGTTGTAGTTTAGATACTAAACACCCCAAGTGAAGGTTCTGTAACCAACTCAACGACATCGTCACCGGATGTAAATAAAAAAAAAAATTCACACACTTAATAAGGGAAAGTCGAACCAAAAAAGTTCCCTATCGACATCCGAATCATGAGAGTAGACAACTCAACCATGCTACGTATCGAGACCATTTAGAACAAAAACAACAAACTGATGTTCCAGAGAATAATGATGTAACCTCAATCCAATCCTTTGATGACAAGTCGTTAAAAAATTCCAGTGATCATAATTTTCCACAAAAGATAAATCTAGGATGGTCTAATCCTTTCTCAATGCGACAATTTTGTTTGTCACTTAGAGGATCATATCAACATGTATCGACAAAGATGACAATTCCGAGACAGAAAGACATTCGAAGCCGAAAAAGAGATCAAGCCTTTTTCATTAACAAGCTTTGAGGACAAAGCTTTTTGAGGAGGAAGGCAATGTTATGAATAAATATATAGGAAATAATGTAAATGATAATAATCATAAATAATGATTAGTTACTTAGTAATTAACTAATCATTATTTATGATTATTATCATTTACATTATTTCCTATATATTTATTCATAACAAACACGTATCGAACTCGTGAGTCAAATATTATTTACACTGACTTAGTTAACTTGATTCACATGTTAAATTTGTTTTTCTGTAACGGATTCACATTAAAGAGGATTTTACAGAATCAAGTATGTATGCCGTCTAGAATACTAAATTGACTTGGAAAGCTTGATTGACAGGTTAAACTTGCTTTTATGTAAGGGATTCACAATAAATAGGATTTCACAAAATAAAAAGCATATACCATCTAGAATACATGGAATTTTGTAGTATGTGATATCCTCTTTGTACTTTAAAATGAAGGCAAAAAAACATTACTTTAGTTATCTATTAATTCCCCAAGTTAACTTCAAAGTTAAAATTGGAATCTTCCATGTTAATAATCATCGATATTTTCTTGGAGACTTGTTATTATTGTAGGCTCTAGAGTCATGATCACATGAATTCCACTAATTCACAAGTGGGTCAACCTTTTTCTAAGTGATTTCTTGCAGACTTTTTAGCAAGAATTCCAGTAATTCACATATAATTAGTAGACCCTTTTCTAAGTGTTTCATAGCGGACTTTGCTGCAAAAATTATATGCCAAATCTAGGAGCTCCACAACTTGCTCCAGGGCTCAATCCCTTGAAACATTGAGAGAGGAAAGTGCTTCCTTGTGTGCTTCGCTACAAAGATTCAAATACCAGGCAATCATGATTCCTGACAAAAGCTTGAGGATTATGCATATACCCTATTTAAGAATTTGATTTTAGGGACAAAATTTATGAAAGAAGCTTGCAAATTATTTTCCTAAAAGCAATATATGATATTCTAGGCATTTCATTTTGAAAAGCAATTAATATGATGAGACTTACTTTTTTGCAAGTTTTCTTAAATTTTCTTCACTATATGATTGATTAGAAGGTGCCAATTATCTAAGGCTTAAGCTTTCCATTGCCATTTTAAGTCTACAATAGGGAGGTTGGCTCCGCCTAACAATTTAACATTCATGAATATGCTAAGGCGTAAAAAAAGATGTTTAGTGGTTAGCCATGACTCTGAAATAGTTAGGAATTTTATGCAAAACTATATGCCTTTTTTAGCTTTTGAAGTATATAATGTTGTCAAAAAAATTACCTTTGTTGTTCAATAGAAGCTAGATGGTTTAGTAAAGGGAACCAACCACCGAATTATCTTCCATAGAATCATGGTCTTCTATATAAGCAAGAGTGCAAATCAATTATTAAGACATTGTTACCATTGTTCTAGGACATTTATGTTAGTGTAACTTTCTTCTTAAATTTAACCTCCTGCTACACTTTTTAGAAGATATGTAGAAGCTCAAATTTTAATTGTATTTCATAGTCCATATATTTACATATCCTCACTCCTCCTTCGACGTTCTTTTTCACCTTTCGGTGAAATTGCTAGTTATAGTTGTTTGAGTTGAGTTTGATTTTATGCAAATGACATATTATTCTAGTTGTTTGAGTTGAGGTTTATATGATGATGATGGTGATTAACGTCCATCAAGACCAATGTGGTCTATCAGACCTTAAGAAAGAAAGAGATTAATTGACACCCTTTAATATTTTATTTTTGTGATTAAAAAGAAGAGAAAGAAGCATTCCTAAATCACTATAGTTTTGTTGACTTAATGAGTCAAGAAGGTTGGCAGTGTGGCAAAAGATTTGGAAATGAGAATGCATGTGAGTAAGAGCTGGTCAATCCAAGATAGAGTGCTTTTCATATAAGAGTGGAGTGAAGTGACTAGAAATCATTTAAAAAATATTGGAGAATTTGTTGTTTGAAATTAAGGAATTGGAATAAAGTGCTGTTGTTATTTGAGTTTATATTTAAATGAGTGCAAATTTTGTTGTGTGTTGAAAAGGTTGTTTGACTTTTTAGATTACTTACTGTTATTTTTTTTTATAAATTGAATTTAATAAATGACTAATTATTATTTTTTAATTCTAAATTGAATTTTAACATAAATTATTTAATCATAACTATGGTGAATTGAAATTTGGTATATTAAATTATTTATTAAAAAATAGATTATAATAATAATAAATAATTTATCATAATATCAATTGAATTTAGAATATTTTAGAAAATGATTTTTAAAAATTTATTATAAATAATTTTATAATTCACATAGTGTATAATAATTTAACATAAATAATAATTCATTTATTATTAATGAATTGAAATCCAATAATAATTTGAAATCATTTAAAATGAATTGAATTAATTAAAAGCAAGTGAAATTTTAAAATATCATTCTATAATATACACAATTTTAATAATATTTTTTTTTCAAAGCCATGTTCATATTGTAATAACAAATATTTATATTAGATATGGTAATGCTAAGATTATTTTCTTTTGCCCGCCATCTTGGAGTTCAAAGGAGAGACACTCTAGTAGAGAGTCAAAAACTAACAAAATTAAATCAATGTTGAAGACTAACAAAGCCCCAAAACAATGGTTGTTGTATTAGGGGGAACCAACAACAAGAGTCAAGCCCCAAAACAATGGTTGTTGTATTAGGGGAACCAACAACAAGAATCAAAATGAGTAGTTGTATTGAACTCCAAAATTTAAGACAATATGAAGCACAAACTAAATAGAAAGTCAAAGAGAAACATGTCTCTGGTTCTAAGGTCTAGTTCGAATAGTAAGAAATGAATGAAAACTATATGGAACTAAAGCATCAAGGTGAAGTTTCCCGATTGATACGTTATTCCTCAACTTTTATTAGGAGAGGGATTCGAGAGCTAAAAAGAAAACACATCTTGAACATGGCTAGCCCACGATCTTTGAGTTCATCTAGCTTATGCAAAAGATTGATCTAAAACTCTCTCTTATTAAAAATAATAACTAAATTTTAATTATGTACCAAAGCGTTATTAAGTTTATGTAAAGATTTATAATTAAAACAATAATTATTTATTATATAATTAATTATTTTCTACATATTAGATATATATATATATATATATATGGTTTAACAATAAAGTTAAAAAAAAAGGCAAGAAATAGAATTAAAAAAACATTTATTTTGGAATAGTTAAAATCCACAACATAAAGATAATTCATTAATTTTGTATTTTTTATTTATTTTCTTAAAAAAACAGGTTAGATCTATAATTTAAATGAGTAAATAATCTCAATATATCTGAGGGAAACTAAGTCCATTAGCCCCTTAACATCATTATAAACCATTCAAAAATATAAAAATTTAAAACCATCTAACAAAATCTGAATATCTGGAAATCCTTCTAAAATCGAGATACCTGAACCAAAATATCTAGATACCTAAACCAAAATATCATAATTTGCAGATTCTTCATCTAAATATAACAATTAGATTTAAACGTGCCGAGCTCAAAGCTAGCATTATAAATAATATATTAAATTATCGATATACATGCATGCACATTATTTTTATTAATTAAAAGCATTTAAAATATGTGGGGTCAAAGACAGACGGAGAACACTAAGTGTGTATATGTTCGTATAAATAAGAAGGAAAAGGGTGAGCGAGCGGAGGGTTTTCGACGAAATAGTGGAATGCGTATTGATATGGCTAAGAGTTCTCTCTGCAATTCTCAGAAACCCTGGCAGATAATTAAGCTCAACACTGCTACTGTTAGCGTCAGTTACCTTGGTGGTAGACAAGAACAAGAAGCGCAAGTAGTATCTAGAGCAACAGAAGCTGTGGATTCACACGGCCGTCATTTGACAGTGCCTTCTAGTGTGTTCACCTCTGCATCATCTCAGATTTGAGCCCAGTCTTAATTACCTGGTAAGGTTAAATGCATCCCCATACACTATTAAAATTAACCAACTATGACAGAAGAACCTTGCGAATCACGTGTTTAATTCCCAGGTTCGTTCAATTCGTCAAGCAGGCAGACTATGGAGCTATTCGTTCCTTGTTTCAGTATTTTATGTGGAGATAATAGGAATGAATGCATGTGTTTCCTCTGGTGGAGCTCTCTTCGTTTTTTTCTAATATTTCTGAATTATTTGATGGCTTTTTAGTGGAATTCTGTTTTTGTATTATCTTTTTCTTTCAAATTCATAAATATTCCACGGAGTTATTCCCGCAGCCCCTTTTGTGTTTTATGAAACCCCACAGTGGGTGGTGGGTAGATTCGAGTAATTGAAATAATTTTAACAGTAACATCACGTATATATCTGCCTAGGGGATCGATTTAGTAAGTGATGATGTGGATCCATTATAAAGGAATCTAAAATTTTCATCTAAAGATATATAATAGGCACACTACAAAGCTAGTAGAATTTAGCTTGATCAACTCTTGGTAGACTTCAGTGCTTTTTTGTTTGATCTGGTTGGAGTTATGATCCCCAATTCTATATTATCATGGTAAATCCGTTCCCACTTCATGGTAAACACGTGCCCTCTTTAAAGTGGGGGCTATTAAGCCAGCCAATTCATACACATAATTTGGGCACCATGCCTGGCGGTGTTTTGAACCCAGGTCATTATTGTGGCTACTCCCTCTCTCAACCCCTAGTTGGAAGCTCCACGGAGAGCTTGATTACTCATTTTCAATATCGTGTTTTTTAATACTTGTCCATGTATTTTCACAATTCTTCATCTAGCCAAACCATTTATGCTCTGTCATGTTGATTATGTAGCTATATATATATATATATTTTAAATATTAGGCTTGATTTCTTGGTCTTTGTTCACTGTAGTTTATGGCTCTTCTGAATTAACCTTTTCCTCACTTAGAAGCTGAAGGATGCTTTTACAAAGTTGGCACAGACATATCCATACCAAACATTGCTGGGTGCTCTTCTGTTTTCTTCTCCTTATCTTTTGGATTGGGTTCAGTTTCTGCTTAAGTGGAAGCTCGCTTTTACTCGACTTATTGTTTCTTAGGCTGACATCTGAGAATTGTCTGCCCAATTGTTTCTCAATGCTTTTGTTCCTTTCCTCATCTGTTTGTAAAATTCAAGTGGATTGTCATCCTTTAACTGTCCTTCCAAGTTTTTGCCATCCTTCCTTGATATCTTCCAGTTGGTTCTATATGGCTTTAATGCATCTTGTTTCTCTCTTGTTGGGCTATTTCTTGATTTGTTTCCACATTCAAAACAAGGTCTACATTTCAAGGGAGTGTTTTTGTAGTTTACTGTCTACTTCTTGACATGATCAAGGAGTTTTAAATTAAGAGAAGCTGGTAATTCCTCCATTTCCAGATCGATTATGGCATATTTAGCTATCCTTTTATCATTTGTATCTTTGAAAACTTTCAGCAGTTTTCTTGAGTATTGTTTCTGCTTTCAAAAAGCGATGCTTCGCTAGAATCCCAAAGATAAGTTTGGCAGGCTTACTGAAACATAGGTTGCCAAGGAGGAGTTTTCTAGTGGATCAAAGCTTGCTTTTGAGTATCCTGCCCAAATGACCCATCAGCCTCCTTTGAATACATTATCCCCCACTGTTAAATTAAGAAAAACACAATGAAGTTTTCTCGGGTTAGCATGGTTACCTTTGTTGCTTCTTAGCTACATTCTTTTACGCAAGGACAAATAGAACCCACAAAATAAGACATAGGGGATGTGCAAATATATAAATTTCATCTATATATATGAAATAAAAAATATTAAAATTACAGAAACAATCAGATATGCAGACATAAGGAACTACATCAATCACATGTTGGGACACTTTATTGATCTGTTGGGACACATTTCTGACATATCAAACACATATGAACACATTTTTGAAATTTTGTGGTGCCCAGAGTGTTGTATATGTAGGGGTAGGTTGGGCTGGACTGTTTGACACATGTCAGACATGCAAGCTTGCATGCCCAGCAATCCAGGTGTCCAACATGTGGATTTCTGGGGATTTTGATTTGTTGATATCTAACTTTTATGGCTTCTAATAAGCAGACCTCACTCACATGATTTTGCATTACGTGGTTTTGCTCTAGTTGATGATGCTATCTAAGATGGTGTTGGTTTCAAAACAACTGTGGATTCTTCTACTTACTGAAAAATGACCTTATCTTCAAGTGTGGCAAATGCTTCCACTTTCACTCTTGGGAAAATTTTTGGTAACTCTTTATGGTCATAAGAAATCTGGAGAATAAATTTAAGTCTCTCTCCCCTTCGATGCCATAGGATTTATTGTAGTATGGTGGGAGCTAAGTATGCTCATGAGGGTAGGGTATGGTCAAAACATAGCCTAATGCTTGACATATCCATATTTATCAAGTAGGCTTTTACCTTCAAGGTGCTAGATCCCATTATTTCTACCTCTCGAATGTCCAGCATTAGGCCTATCAGCATACTGAACTGCCATATTGCTTGCAAAAGCCTCTAAGCTTTTTAGGTAGCCTTGCAACTCGTTTGGATGCCCACATGGTTTGGGAAATTATTGGCTTGCTTTTGCCATGTTTTGGTCCCGCCTTAAAAAAAACCCCTTTGCAAGACTTGTCATGCCTTTTTTTTTCAATTTTTTTTTGTAAAGTAAAAATCTATTTAAGGATTGAAGAGAAACATCATAGCAGTTTATGGTTTAACTTGTTCTGCCACTTAGGAAACCAAACCAGTGACAACCATAAATTTTCCAACATCCAAACAAATTTGAAAGTTCATCAAAGAAAGAAAGAAACTATACCGCAGAGCTGGAAAGCTTGATCTATCAACTAACTTAGAAATAAAAAATTAACAAAAGTAACTTAGAAAAGTAAAATGATTAGAAATTGTCATTTGGATTTGAAAGAGTTTGAAGCATCCATTGCTATTGACTCCTTGCTACTGCCAGGAGAACATCTAGGATCTTGGGGAAAGGCCTAGATGTTCTTCAATATGACCTAGATGCCTGTCCTGGTTCCTCGTAGTCAGTTGTAACTTGTCCAACATAAGAAGCATTTCCTTATTGGCCTCATTTTGATCTAGCAAGAAATGGCCAAGCATGAGCTTCAAATGCGAATAGATGTCAATAATGTACATGTATTGAGTGTAGTGACCTCTGGCATCCCTTGTATTAGGCACCCAATCAATTATTTCCCAAAGCACTTCAGAGTCTGTGAAACAACCACATTCCTTAGCTATGTCACATTATATTTGAGTAATTTTATTTTATTTTATTTTATTTATTTATTTATTTTTTCTTTTCTGAATATCTTGTGCAGTATTGTGAAGAACACACTTTTACCTAAAAGACGATAAATAAGAAGCATAAAACCCATGCTTTAATAATAATAATATTCTCTTTTTTTTTTTGTTACATAAGATACATATTGAAATGAGTACAACAACAATTATGAAGACCGAAACTAGTTACATTTTCAACACAGTGCACTGCAAGTGGGATATTGCAAAAGAGTTCGAGATGAAGGATTTGGGGCTGATGCACTACTTTATGGTGGTGGAGGTGTGATAGAGAGAGGGAGAGATTTTCCTTGGACGAGGGAAATACATAGTTGGGATCTTGAAGCGTTTCATGATGGAGGACTGCAGACCCATGGCTATGCCACTTGTAGCCAACTTGAAGAAGATCAATACTTCTAGATCAAAGTTAGTGGATAGACAGTTGATTGGCTCTCTCATGTATCTAGTCAACATCAGGGCAAACATTTGCATTGCAGTGAACACACTTAGTTAATGCTAGAGCCTAAGCAAATGCATTGGGTAGCCGTAAAGCATGTTTTGAGATATCTTTGAGGCACAATTAAGTATGGGTTGAGGTACACTCAACAAGATGGAGTGAAGTTGGAGGGGTTCATTGATGTAGATTGGTTTGGTAGTACAACTTACAGGAAGAACACTTCTAGGTGCAGTTTCAGCTTGGGATCAGGAGCAGTGTCTTGGTACAGCAGGTAACTGATGTCAGTTGCACTGAGTTCTGCAAAGGCCAAGTACATTGTTGCTAGTATGACGACATGTGAGGCTATTTGGCTTTGGAAACTCCTTGTTGGGCTTTTTGATCAGGCGTCGGTTTGGATTGCCATTCACTGTGATAATCAGAGTAGTATTAAACTCTCTGAGAATCCAATACAAGTCAAAGCATATTGAGATCAAGTACCACTTCATCAGAGATTGTGTGTAGAAGGGGATAGTAAAGTTGCAGTACATTCCTATAGATAAGCATGTAGCTAACATCTTGACAAAAGCCTTGATGAAGGGAAAATTTGTGTTATTTAGGGATAAGTTGGGTGTTGTGCATAAAACCTTCCTCGCTAAGATGGAGTGTTGAGATTGTAGTTTGGAAGGTGATTCTGCATGGATAAGGTTCCATGACATGCAGTGAGTCACCTTAATTATCGCCTACGACAGTTAAGTAATGAATTTCCTAAGTCAAGCCTTTAGATGGCAATTTAATTTAATTGTTGGGTACCTTTTTATAAAAGGGAAAATAAGTCAACGTCAGATTAAGTCGTAACCGTTGATCTTAGTAAAGTGAGTTCTAATCTCAATTGTTGAGATTAGAGATTTCGCTTGAGATTAGGGTTTGATCTTTTTAATAAGAGGTTTGAGACAAAGGAGATGCACATTCGATTTGGCACAAGTTGGGATTCAATGGAGTGCATTATTTGCTAGCGACAGCGAGAAAAGACTAGATTGAGCTGTTAGAACGAGATCAGGGCAACGAGATTAGCAGAAAGACCGAGTTTTCTTTTTGGCTGAGAGGCCAAGTTTCTTTGTACCCAAAAGTTTTCTGATGGGCGACACGTGTGGTTCGTACAAGAGCCCAAGTGAGAGAAAGAGGGTTGAGATCTTTTGTTGCATATTTGCCAGAGCAAATTCTTGTGTAACTGCTGTAAGAAAATATTTCTCTTGAAGTTGAATATGTAATATTCCAAATTGAAATTTATAGCTAATAAAAGACACATGAGCTAGGCTATAGCAAATAAAATCACAAATATGCATGCACGATAAAAAACACCAAGAAACTGAGCAAATAAGTTGAGCCATTTTATTAAACTATGAACTATAAGGAGTACATATAGCAAGGAACAAGTGCACCTGGGCTTGCATAAGCAAGCTGGAGGAAGAGATGACCCCAAGAGCTAGGAAACTTCGGCTCAATATTCTTCTGTGCAGACCCAGAAATTGACAACTGCTTCTCCATGATCTCCCCATGAATGATCTCCCCATGAATGATCTCCCCAGGAATCTCCATGATGCCAATGTCTACCCATCCACTGCCAATCTCGGTCTTGAGCAAAAAAAAGATAAATCTTCCTCGCCATACAGTGGAGGTCTTAGTGATCCCCAATGTGTCAAACCCAAGGTGAACTAGATCACCCTGTGCCATGACTCTGATCATCACAAAGTGGTGTGACCTGTTAGCTGACTGAATCCTTGGATCCCATAACCAGATTTGTTGCAACGTAGTGCTAATGACTGCTGGAACCCTCCTGTTCCACATCTTTGCTCTCTGTATGTAGTGAATGTATAGACTCCGCATGTCATGTATCAACCGGGCGAACTCAAAATTGCCTCGCGCCTTCCATACCACATTGTAAAATCTGTGGTCATGCCTCTTGAAAGCGCACCCCGATACTGCCTGGAGTCCAAACATTTGCCTGTAGATGAGTTCTACCATCCATTGCACCTCATGTTCATATAATGCTTGAGACTGTCTTACTGAAAGTGCATCATGCAACTCCCTCGCAAGCACCTCCCCAAGTGTGAGCCAAGTGGTGGAACATACTCTACCTCGACACTAAACCACGCCATCCCTAAGCTTGTATCTGTTGGCTCTTGCACCCACCAAATGTCTCAATTGGAGAGTCTTTCTCCTGCTCATGACACATTGTGTCTCATCCAACTGCTTAGGGTGAGCCTTCCATTGCTTGTTGCTTGTACTAAGAGCATCAAAGGGAAACAACCAAATGCCTTGCGACTGTAAGCAATATTGGAGAGTAATGGGTGGGTAGGTCCCTAAGGGTATGGCGAAGAGTCTATTGGGATACTGAAGAGTAATCCTATGGACGTCCCTCTTTCCGCCTCGGATTTGTTGATAACCCAATCGAAAACCTGTCTCCGCTGAACATGTTGTCCTCAGATGCTCAACAACGTCCTCATTGGTCTAGGGTGAGTTGCTCCTGATGTTAAATCTAATGTCCTTGCCGATAAGTCTCCTTGGAGGCAACGCTCCAAGAGCCCACTGTGCTGCACCTATGCTACTGCATACCACCAAGAATCCCTGTACTCAATGCGATGTGAGCCGCTCCTCCTACTCCATAGCGCAATCCAACACATTACGACACACCACAATGCACCTCCATGTCCACCTGCCAACCACTGCTCAACGATAGATGATCCTACACATCCCAGGATGTCATGGCCTAACGCTGTGACAATACGCTTTGGCCTGCATCCGATTGACATCATTACCTCCACAGTCACATCACCATATCCTTCGATGAATGGAGCTCCATAATCTCGGATAAGTGGACCTCCCCTCTTGATTCTCCCTGAGAGATCTAACATGCAAATCTTCCTATGTACCTGTGGGGGTGTCCCTAAGGTGCTGCTCCTCGGTGACCATTGTGCCCCTAATATCCATGGGAAATCCTCCTCTCCGTACAAGGAACTATCTGGTGGCTTGCTGATGCCACCTCCTTTGCCAAGGTACACTGATCATCCTATGGCCCCACACACGACTATCATGCCAAGACAACTCATGGAGTTTGCCTGTTCCTTTGTTAGCTCGACCTGTCACGGGTGTTGCCCATAACTCTGGTGGGAATATGAAAATGGTGGGTGATTCCAATCACTGGATCCACCATCTTGCTACTACCATGACTAACCCAATCCATGGAGTGGTAGGGAGTCCCACCTGGGTCCCAACAATGATTTGGCCCTCGGGCCCCTCTGGAAAACCACGACCCCCACTGAACTATGCTCCTGACCATGGATGTATCCAGAAACCTAGTCAACCCTATTAGGTACCAACTTAATACCTTGTACCACCCAACCTCATGAGAGGGATCAAATGCAAGAGTCCTCGAGTATGTAGCAAGTCCATCATGCAAGTGTTGCGCCCTACGCAACACATGTCACCTCGTCCCACTGCGCTGGTCATCATATACAACCCACTGCCCTGGTCATCATATACAACCTGTCTAGGTAATCCATCCAATCTCCCTCCAACGCGCAGAGGTAACCTAACCTTACTACAGGCCCCATCTACATAAGCCTGAAGAGAGTTACTGACTGGAAGTACTGCAACTCTGTTGGCTTCTTGCGCATCCATCTGCTCCTTGTCGATGGCAGGTTCGATAAATGATTGCCCATCCTCTACCATGGGCATAACAGGAGCCTCGAGCTGTTCCTCCACAAGTAGCTCATTGAGCATAACATCCTCATCTAGCTCACGCTCCTCAAGGTGCTCTCCATGTTGCTGTAGGTAGATGTCGTCTGAGAACTCTATCACGGCTCTGGGTACCTTTGTGCCCATCAACACCTCACTAATGGATGTGTCTCCCTGCACCTCCCTACTTTGTTGTGGGTTACCATAACCTGAAAATTTGGACATGGTCCTAGACACATCATCAATGGATACCTCTTCAACGGTCGACACCACATCATTAGATGGCTCTATAGGTGTATGATCCACTGTTTCTGTCAAGGTGTCAATTGGTACTATCAAAGAGGTCTCCAACAATTATGACTCCTGTGCCACACTCAGTACATCGATGTGCCCCTCACCATCCTGCGTGTCCTCCTGCTGAACTTCCTCCTCGAGCTTTTGACATCTAAAGCCTGGTCTCCACAAGCAGAAATGCCTCTTGTTCTCATCCTCTAATTGTGCACCTCTACATGATGATCCGACCCTGGACTATACTTCTCCTTCTCCTGTTCATCGAAGGAATGAGGCATGGTAGGATGGTCAGACTGGCCATACATGTGGGTGTTGTACTATTGGGATGCACGTGTATGTGCTTGGCTTCTGTGCTGGTTATGTATCAGTTGTTGCATCCCCTCTAGAATTTGCTGGTTCTGCCTCACTAATGTGTTTGCTCTACTCGTCAAATCTCCATGATCTTGCTAGCGCCCCGCTACCCCCCCCCCCCTCCCCCCCCAACACTGGCCAGATCATGCTCTAACAACACTGTAATATTAAAACTTGAAATTTACAGCTAATAACAAACACATAAGCTAGGCTATAACAAATAAAATCACAAATATGCATGCACCATCAAAAACACCAAGAAACTGGGCAAATAAGTTGAGCCATTTTATTAAATTATGTACTATAAGGAGTACATATAGCAAGGAACAAGTGCACCCTGTCTTGCATAAGCAAGCTGGAGCAAACCCAGGTGGAAGAGATGACCCCAAGAGCTAGGAAACTTTGATCCAATATTCTTTTGTGTAGACCCAAAAATTGGCAACTGTTGCTGCACTAGAAATGTTGAGAATGACCCTGTATGGTGCCCAGAATCGCCTGAGAATGCAACTGTAGCTTCTCCCAAAAATACTTGACCAAACCCAGAGAGGAATCTGCTCCAGACCAACCACCCTGAAAACCTACAAAATGGTGCCAATTACTAGCAACTACTGGTTGGAAAGAGACACCTGTTTGAGCCCTCTAGAGTGCTCATAAAATTCTACCAAATTAATCTTAGGCTCTCCTCCACAAACCCAGAAAAACCCAGAAAGGGTTTAGTCGAATTTTGCTGTTCCAATATCACCCCCAAATTCTATGGGCTTCTCCACTACCAAAAATTTACGGCCCACAGGAAAATGGCATCTGCTACTCCTCAAAATGGCTGGGAAATTTCCCTTAGTCCACCTCCTCACACCCCAGCTCAATTCAACACCAAATTCCACAACCAAACCTCCCCACAAATTAGCTCCACTAAGAACTGTGTAGTCCAGGCCAATTACTGCGCAAGGCTTTGCAAGGGAATTTTGACCCGGGCAATACACACTCCCCACACTTGCAATCTCTCCGGAAATATGCTATAAATTGGTTAGGGAATAGTTCTGCAAAGGCTCAACTCTCACATGCTTGGAATATCCTCCCACAGAACAATGTGTCTCTTCTTTTGCATCCAGGCTGAAGCTAAGGCAATTCGTACCACCTATGACTGGTCCCCCAAGCCAATAAGTTGTGATAATACCTCCCTAGGGTGGCACTCGTGGTCCATCGAAGAAGGGGGTGAGATTTCCCCTTCGAAACCTCTAATGCTAAACAACACTCGTGAATTAGCTAAACAATTTGAGCAACAATGTGTAAATGGTCAAATTATCAAAATGTACCCAATGTTGCCTTCAACCCTCTTATAATTGTCACCTCACCTTTCCTTGTGGGTCCTGTTAGCCACCATTTTGTGGGTGATATCCATAGGAGAATTTTTTTTCTCCAGGATGGTCCTTAGTTGGTAGCCACCGCCCCTTGCAGCCACCAGCTAACTCGTTGTGCCACTTCTTCGCCACTTGAGCCAACCACGTGACCACTCACCTATTTGTCATGATCCAACGTTTGAAGGTGGGCCTCCCGAACCTAAAGGTATGCCTTGTCATTTGGTAATTGAGTGTGGTAGTTTGCTTATCATGGACACTTCTGGGCATGGATTAATGGGGGGATTCAGTAGAAAGAATGGGCTAGGTTTGTGCTCTTGTCCCCTAGACCCCTTTTTGGGTATTAACCTTAGATTCTAGTCTCGTGGGATTTCTTTTACTGACCATTTGGCTTTAGGGATGGTATTTCATGGGAAACCTTGATTTTGGTTACATGGTCCCGCTGCCTTATCCGCATATATTACCACCTTTCCACTCATTAGTACCCCATTCATCATGTCTCACACTTGGGTCCACATTTCTCCACTGGGTCCACATAAGGCTAACTCTCCCCTTCCCCTTGCCCACACCTTGGGTTAGGCTTGGAATGATGCCTTGGAGGTTGATGTAGCTAAAAAGAAAAGCAAAAGTAGAATTGGCCACATTCAACAAGAAAACGTACCACAAAATGCAAAAGATGGCCGGGACAAACACGTTTAGCACATGGGCAAAAGCCAACACATGAGCTTTACCCCATCATCATGGCCATCACCCTGGTTCCTACAGGTTTTATGAGCCTCTTTCATCATATAGGAATCCAAGATTGTCCCAACCCCTGGTGAGCAATGAACCACCTTACCTTAAAATGGTGTATTCACTGCTATATCGCACACATCATGCTCTTACCCCTTGAGCCCTGAGCAATTAATTAAAAAAAAATCATAAAAGGGCAAAAGGCATATAAAGAAGGGTGGAAAAATCAAGGCCGGGCACCTCATGTACCACGACTATTCCCTCCTATACATTATATACCCAAGTGTGGGCTTCCCTTCTACTAGCTACCCTTGTACCCAGCGTGTGGCCCAAGGCTGCCCTTTCTCATCCCCTACTCCATTCACCTCTTTATCACATACCACCACCTTTTAAAGGATGTACCCTGGACATATTATCCCCTTTAAAAGTAGAAACCACCTAAAGGGATACTTGGTTAACCCCATTTGGAGTTTGGATACATTAGCACATGCCAAAGCCCATTATGAAAGGGCAGACTATTATGAAGTCCCCACCTGTGGTCCATGGTTTGCAAGCTCTTTTACTTGATTTCCTTGATGACTTGTTGTACTGGAAGGCTCGGGGATGCATTGGATCTTATGTAGGATTGCAGGTGGTCTCCATCTTGGGTTTGTTCTCCCTATACTGTGTCCTAACCCCCTAGAGGGCTACATTGGCACACGTAGGGTCTGTGTTGAGAGCCATGGGCCACCACAACAGTAGACATCACTCCATGGATCCCTAGAGATGTTTAGAGATTGCTTGAGATTCACCTATTGGATGAGGAAGACGCACGTGGTTCATCTTTGCCCAACCAGCCCCACAGATGTACCATGCACTTGGTAGCTGACCTAGGACTTGTAGGATGATGTGGCATCACCTACACCATCATCTGAGCCCTTACAGAGGGTCCATAGACATCTTCGACTTACTTGGAGACCCATGAGGTCACTTGTGTGCTCCCACAGCCATTGGGAGCACCACAGGTTTATTATGTGGAGAACAATGGGCCAACCCCTTGTCCATTACTTTTGGAAATCCAACTCATTATTTTGGCACTTATGGACTTCGTGAGGCCTCTTAGAGAGCCCAACGACATGCATTATTGATCATTTGACCTCTTGGGAGGCTTATTATTTTGTTTGTGAGCTAGTTTGGTGAGTTTGTCACCAAGAGATAGTTATTTGCACATTATTTTAGTTGGTGGGCTAATGTAGGCTCAAATTAGGTAATTCGAACTCCTAATGAGTGTATAAATAGGAGAGACGTGAATTCATTTGTATCATCACTTTGGATTGGATCTCTCTTCTCCTTAGAGAATTTCACATTTTTTATGGGATGAAGAATTGGAGCATGGATAAATTATGATGTTTGGATTGGAGTATTTTATTTTGGAGCTTCTTTATTGTCAAATTGTTGATGGTTGAATATGTTCTATTACATGTAAGTACACACTTTTAATGTTATTCTTGTTTTACTTTTGTCATATGCATTGAATGAGATTTTTGTTGTAATAGGGCTAATTGCTGCATTGCATAATTGCAAATTTGTGGAATTATTGTTTCTATATAACATCTCTCAATGTTTGGGCCATGTATGTGAATGAAATCTCCTACGTAATTCCACCTGGGAATTTATCTTGATAAGCCATCTCTTTTGCCAAGCGAAGTATAAAAGCTTTGAGGTCTCTTCCTGTTAAGTTTAGGTATGTTATATGCTAGAGCAATTTATTTAAATTTTCACTGTTAGCAATCACATCAGCATTACGATAAACTGCAGATAGAACATAAATACAAAACGCAGAAGACAAGCCAAGACAAGAGGACACAAGATATGGCGCGAGCCAGGGACAAACCCCACAATGTG
Organism: Pinus taeda; assembly: GCA_000404065.3. Classification (NCBI taxonomy): domain Eukaryota; kingdom Viridiplantae; phylum Streptophyta; class Pinopsida; order Pinales; family Pinaceae; genus Pinus; species Pinus taeda. The sequence goes on along the minus strand of APFE030140596.1, from coordinate 37,940 downwards.
TGGGGAAACCCTTTGATCAAATCTTCTTTTATCTTCAAAGTCCAGCAGAGAAAGAGAGAGAGAGTACATTTACAACAGAAGTCAACACTTTGACTTATCTAGATCTAACATAGATCATTTCGTATAACGATGAAATCAGTTGAAGACATTCTGCTTCAACTGATTCTCCAAGGTGACTCCTTCACCTATCATCATGCTGCATCTCGTTCATTTGCTGTACCACTGCATACTGCACCATGCTGCACTAATCATGATTATCATCATGTTGCCCATGTCCATGATCTTATCCATCATCATGCTGCGCATACCCATGTGCATCATCATCTTCATGCTGTTCTAACAGATGTCATTCTATCACTGCTGTTCATTGTGATAGGGTTGCTACAGGTATGCCATTCTATCACCATTGTTTATCATGTTGCCCATTATCATGCTGTCCATGCCCATTATGCTGCATCATACATCATCATGCAGTCTCATTGATGTTGCCTCATACATCAGCTGCCCTTGCATCATGTTGTTCATTGCTGCTACAGGTATGCCACCAATGTATCACTGCTGTACTATTGCATCACTGATATTTTCAGTACAGCTACCATTATTGCTGCACCATGACTGTCCCTTGAAATTAGTACGGAGGTAATCTCTGCATCTTCAACGAGATCATGATCTTACAAGAACTAGATCATGTCTTAGTCACAGATCAGCTTCTAAACAATAGTGACTAGGGCATTAATTCTGCCAGCGTATTGGAGTCTCTTGGCTGTGTATAAGGGTCACCCTTTAAACAGCAATTAGGGCTCCTTAGAACAGCGGTTTATGATCATTCATAAACAGCGTGGTTCATTATGACTGCAGTTAGGTCTATCTCTGCGTAATCATATACCTGCTCCTTAATTCATACATAAAACCTGAGTTCTGTTCCTTAGTGCTTGCATTATATACCTGTACAAGATTCACGTGGAAATCTCAGAGAGATACTGCAGAGTTCTGTTTCTCCTATAACACTGAGAATAAGTCTCCTTTGACTGCGTGTTAGATATCTTCTTTTGACTGCGTCTTAGGTGTATCATTTCATCCACGAATGAAGAGCCTTTTCTTTATTACTACGGCTACCTTTCACTGTGTATAAGGAGTCTCCATTTGCCTGCGTATATACCTCCATTTACTGAGGATAGGGACCTTCATGACCTGCGTATATGTCTCCTTCCTGCTACATGAACAGGTCTCTATTGATCTGCGTTTAGGCTTCTACAGACAGCGTATTAAAGGTTCCTTCATGATAGCGTATAAGGGCCTCTAGGACAGCGTGTTAGTTGACTGTATAAAGGCTTCTTGCTCAGCGTATTAGGGCCTCCATGTTGCAGCTAGGGCTCCTTCTGTTCATCCGAAATTTCAGAGAGGAAACCCGAGATCTGTCTTACTGCTATTCGTTGTGTTAGGGCTTCTTGGACAGCGTATAAGATGTCTGCGTGCATCCTCATAAGCCTGCTGCTTACTGCGGTTAGGGCATCATCTTTAGGATCAGCGTATCACACTTGGTGTCTCACTCCTTCTCCAAAAACCCAAGACGTGGAGAGGAAGAGATCACTCAAGAATGTGTCTCCAAATGACATCAAATCCTCATCTATTTATACTAACGTGTAGATGATGAATAGACACGACGTTTGGGCTACCTGAGCCTACGTAAGAGCTGGTCGGCTTGATAATAATTACATAAACAAAATAAATTCATATCTCCATAAATACTTATCGGAATCGGATGATCTTTGGATCAATCCTACACCTCTCGACGAGAGGGATCCAATAAAAATATCAGCTGCCATAAATAAGCTGACCCACATGGAGTTTGGCCCTAGTTGCCAATTTAACACTTCCTCTTGCCCTAAAGGCTAAGCAAAGTAGTCCTTAAGGCCTCCTTGACCGAAATACAAGTTCCTTTCTCATTATTCTTCTAGACTCCATTCTCCCCAAGGGATTAAGGCATTGGTCCTCCAATAGGTGATCGCTCAAAGAATACTTTTCTTCACCTTTCCCTCTCTCTTTTGGGTCTAGCCAAGTTGGGTCACCTAGGGCATCATTTTCCCAACAAAATAGCCCAAGAAAAAGTTTGATCTCCTAGCCTCTATTGCGCTCGTGTGTCCTCAAGGCCACCTCCAATTTTGAAGCCATTATGATGGCAGAATTGTGAGATAACCCAAGCCCTAGCTCCGAGATCAAACTTTGCCCTGGTGTTCCCTAGACTAGTGCCTAATAGGATCAATTTAACACCTTTAAGTGGAAATTCTTGCCTTGATCCTTTCCCCTTCCTTGTCTGGGTTAAGAACATCATTGGTTACTAGAGCCCCCCCCCCTCCCCCTTAACCTAGGCTGGGTCCACTTGGTCCCGTGTCGTCCAACACCTTGAAAAGCCAAACCTTCAAAATCCATTTGGGAAGTCAAGTTCAATAAGGATTTTAGGATTGGGAAACTCCTTTACAAAGCATATTCCTCTAACCTAACCCTCAAATCCTCACCTCCTTATCCTAGAAACCTTTGTACCTTGCTTAACAAGCAAGTAAGATCTATTCTTAACCCCCTTCTAGGAAAATGATCAATAAGGTCACTTCATATCCATTGGTTGATTCATCTTTCACAAGTGACTTTCTATATACTGGGTATCCTCCCATTAGTGAAAGTCCGTAAAGAGTAGGGAGTCTTAGCTAAGGTGGCAGCGGGCTAAGCCTCCATCGTTGCCCTTTGATCTAACAGTTGTCCCTTTAGGGGTCCCTTTTATGCCCCCTGCTCAATAACAGGTCCCTCATCCAAATATTTCGACCTCCTTACCACAAAATTGATTTTTCCTCCAAGGGTGCGTATTCCTTGAGGGGTGGCCCCTTTAGGAGTTCCTTTTATGCCCCCCTGCTAGTTTGAGCAATAACAGGTCCCTCATTCAAATATTTCGACCTCCTTCCCACAAAATCGATTTTTCCTCCAAGGGGTGCATATTCCTTGAGGGGTGGCCCCCACATTCCACTAAGATTGAAATTTTTGTTTCTCTTAAGTCTCATGTACCAAAAATGTCTCCAGTGCCCAGATTACAAAATAGTGCTATGCTTAGCACCTCCCCAATAGACTCCATTGATCCTGTTAAATAAAAAATCAAAATTGGGGATATCACAGAATAAGAAGCCCAACTATTGCTGGTTTTCCCCACACTGCGGTGTCCAGGGCATATCTTTGGTATTCTCTATTACATGTGATTGATTTCAAGTATTTTTGCTTCTGCTGTTTATTTGATTAAAAACTCAGAATATTTATTGTTACAAATCAGATTAGAAAGCTTTGTTTATTTCATATATGTGAATATTTGTTGAGACAATAAATTTGTAACTGGGTTTGAAGAAATTAACATACTTATATATATTTATATATATATATATATATAATATATATAATTGATTATGAAAAAAGGTCTCCGACACAGCTATTTCGTGTGAATCTTTGCAAATAGAGATTAAATTCAATCTACATATTTCTATCCTATCAAGTCGAAAGATGTCAGGTGAAAAAGGAGATGACACTAGAGATAGCTTCACTAGATGCCTAGAGCACATTGGAACAATATTTGAGAAGAAACAACATAAAACATTTTGTCAAATAAGGGATCTCTGACTTTCCATTAGATCAATGTCATTAAAAGATTACTTCAGACAGTGCTAAACACCTTGGGTGGTGAAGAAATCATAATTTAGAAGCAGAAAATCAGATGCTATAAAGACAATATCAGCCACAATATATTGCCACTGACACCTTTTTGTTTTGATGGAACAAACCCTTTTTATTCTAAGTCCAGTCAAATGGCTTCTGTAAACAGTTGACCATTTTAACACAACTGTGTTGAACAACTGGCCACACTGACATTGGCTGCTTGTTTCCAGGGGATTTGAACCTGGGTCTCCTCCAGGTCAAAGCAGTTATTGAACTACTGGATGCTGACCGGATTAACTGCAACCACCTCATCTTAGTAGAAGAGTAAGGATGGAAATTGGATGAAAATCAGTAAGATCTACTAGCTCACACAGTGTCCATTGTGAAACTGCTAGGTGGACTAATCCTAGGAAATTGTGGGAAAGTAGACTATATAATAGCAATAACGAAGTGGAAGACAAGTGAAATTCACTTTTTAAATTCTCTACCCACAAGATCATCTTATGTAAATTTGGGAGAATAAGATACTAACTTTACTACTTGTGATGAAAGACCTTCACGATTAGGGAAACTAATCACAGAAATTCTTGAAATATAAGATTTCATGCCAATCATATGAACTTAAATATTGTTGATTTGATAGACTTTGTAATATCCTTAAGGAAAATTTACAGTAATAAACAAAGCATGCTAGACATAAACACACAGAAAAATTGGTCAAACATCAGAACACCAAATAGAGTCAAAATCTGTGTTATTAAGCCATTTTATTGATAAAGCATGAAGTTACAATGGGTGCTTGGAAAGTATGCACCTGGGCTTGCCCAAGGCAAGCTAGCTAAGCCCAAGTGATGAATGTGAAATTCCCCCAAGCGTACTGACTTGTCTTCTTTGGCTATACGCTGAAATGCCCAGAAATTGAGCTTCTGGTTGTGTAGAATAGCTGCTAGGGCCTCCTCTGGTGCTCAATTTTTTTTGGGAAATTAACCCTAGGCTCTCCACTAAATATCCAGAATAACCCATGAAGGAATTTGCTGATGGCTGACCCTGGAATTTCGGCACAATTTTCCTCAATGGCACTACTGCTGGGTAATTCGACACCCACCTGTCAATCTTGTTGCAAAAAGCCCCCAAAATTGCTACAATCACCAACTGAAATTCCCCCAAGTGTACTGACTGGTCTTCCTTGGCTCTGTGCTGAAATGCCTAGAAAATGAGCTGCTGGCTGTCTAAAATAGCTGCTAGGGCCTCCTCTGGTGCTCAAAATTTTCTGGGAAATTAACCCCGGGCTCTCCACCAAATACCCAAAATAACCCACGAAGGTATTTGCCGATGGCTGACCTTGGAATTTTGGTACAATTTTTCTCAATGGCACTATTGCTGGGTAATTCGACCCACCTGTCAATCCTGCTGCAAAAAGCTCCCAAAATGGCTGCAATCACCAACAAAACACTTCCCCGGACTCCTCCTCATGTTTTAGCCCCAAACTCCCTTCTCTCCTCAACCCCCAAGTGTGACTACGTAGTGCCCGCGCTGCTGCTGTCGGAACCTCCCTCAAACTCACACTCTCTGCTCTTGGATCGAACTAGAATGGATGAGACTCCCTCCTTGGGTTGGCACTCGAAGTCCATCGAAGTAAGGGTTGAGATTTCCGCTCGGAAACACTCTTGTGCTAAACAACACTTGCAGACTTTTGGTTTCAACTCAAGCGTGCTAGTCTAAGACAATTCTCAAATATTCATGAATGACCAAAATGAGTGCATCTTCCTCTTTTTGTCAAAGAGCCTCCAAAATGTCCATGTGGACACAACTTGACTTCCCCCCACCAAACTTGTTCCAATGAGTGAGTGTTTCCCTTGTGGGCCACATTTCTCTATGGTTGGCCCCCACGTACCACTAAGATTGAAATTTTCGATTTCTCTTAAGTCTCATGTACCAAAAATGTCTCCAATGCCCAGGTTACAAAATTGTGCTATGCTTAGCACTCTAAGAGCTGCGCAGTGCTTGCGCTGCTGCTGGAACCTCCCTCAAACTCACACTCTCTGCTCTTGGATCGAACTAGAATGGATGAGACTCCCTCCTTGGTTTGGCACTCGAAGTTCTTCGAAGCAAGGGTTGAGATTTCCGCTCGGAAACACTCTTGTGCTAAACAACACTTGCAGACCTGGTTTCAACTCAAGCGTGCTATTCTAAGACAATTCTCAAATATTCATGAATGACCAAAGTGAGTGCATCTTCCTCTTTTTGTCAAAGAGCCTCCAAAATGCCCATGTGGACACAACTTGACTTCCCCCACCAAACTTGTTCCAATGAGTGAGTGTTTCCCTTGTGGGCCACATTTCTCTATGGTTGGCCCCCACGTACCACTAAGATTGAAATTTTCAATTTCTCTCAAGTCTCATGTACCAAAAATGTCTCCAATGCCCAGATTACAAAATTGTGCTATGCTTAGCACTTTCCCAATAAAATCCATTAATCCTGTTAAATAAAAAATCAAAATTGTGGATATCACATAATAAGAAGCCCGACGATTGCTGGTTTTCCCCACACCGTGGTGTCCAGGGCATATCTTTGTTATTCTCTATTACATGTGATTGATTTAGAGTATTTTTGCTTCTGCTGTTTATTTGGTTAAAAACTCAGAATATTTATTGTTACAAATCAGATTAGAAAGCTTTGTTTATTCCAGATATGTGAATATTTGTTGAGACAATAAATTTGTAACTGGCTTTAAAGAAATTAACATACTTCTGTATGTATGTATGTATTTAATGATTATGAAAAAAAGGGTTTCCCTATACAGCTATTTATTGTGTGGAATTCTTGGCAAATAGAAATTAAATTCAATCTACATATTTCTATCCTATCAAGTCGAAAGATGTCAGGTGAAAAAGGAGATGATACTAGAGATAGCTTCAACTAGATGCCTAGAGCACATTGAAACAATATTTGAGAAGAAACAACATAAAACATTTTGTCAAATAAGGGATCTCTGACTTTCCATTAGATCAATGTCATTAAAAGATGACTTGAGAGAGTGTTAAACACCTTGGGTGGTGAAGAAGTCTTAATTTAGAAGCAGAAAATCAGATGCTACAAAGAAAATATCAGCCACAATATATTGCCACTGACACCCTTTTGTTTTGATGGAAAAACCCTTTTAGTTCTAAGTCCAGTCAAATGGCTTCTGTAAACAGTCGACCATTTTAACACAGCTGTGTTGAACAACTGGCCACACTGGCATTGACTGCTTGTTTCCAGGGGATTTGAACCTGGTTCTCCTCCAGGTCAAAGCAATTATTGAACTACTGGATGCTGACCGGATTAACAGCTACCACCTCATCTTAGTAGAAGAATAAGGATGGAAATTGGATGAAAATCAGTAAGTTCTACTAGCTCACACCATGTCCATTGTGAAACTGCTAGGTGGACTAATCACAGGAAATTGTGGGAAAGTAGACTATATAATAGCAATAACAAAGTGGAACACAAGTGAAATTCACTTTTAAATTCTCTACTGACAAGGTCATCTTATGTAAATTTGGGAGAATGACATGCTAACTTTACTACTTGTGATGAAAGACCTTCACAATTAGGGAAACTAATCACATAAATCCTTGAAAGATAGGATTTCATGCCAATCATATGAACTTAAATATTGTTGATTTGATAGACTTTGTAATATCCCGAAGGAAAATTTACAGTAATAAACAAACATGCATAGACATAAACACACAGAAAAATTGGTCAAACATCAGAATACCAAATAGAGCCAAAAGCTGCGTTGCTGAGCCATTTTATTGATAAAGCATGAAGTTACAATGGTTGCTTGGAAAGTATGCACCTGGGCTTGCCCAAGGCAAGCTAGCTAAGCCCAAGTGATGAATGTGAAATCCCCCCAAGTGTACTGACTCGTTTTCCTTAGCTCTGTGCTGAAATGCCCAGAAAATGAGTTGCTGGTCGTGTAGAATAGCTGCTAGGGCCTCCTCTGGTGCTCAGAAAATTTTGGGACATTAACCCCGGGCTCTCCACCAAATACCCAGAATAACCCACGAAGGAATTTGCCGATGTCTGACCTTGGAATTTCGGCACAATTTCCTCAATGGCACTACCGCTGGGTAATGTGACCCTCCTATCAATCTTGCTGCAAAAGCCCCCAAAATGGCTGCAATCACCAACAAAACACTTCCCCGGACTCGTATTCAAGTTTCAGCCCCAAACTCCCTTCTCTCCTTAACCCCCAAGTGTGACTCCTCCAAGAGCTGCGCAATGCCGACGTTGCTGTTGCTGGAACCTCCCTCAAACTTGCACTCTCTGCTCCTGGATCGAACTGGAGTAAATGAGACTCCCTCCTTGCGCTAGCACTCAAAGTCCACCGAAGCAAGGGTTGAGATTTCTGCTCGGAAACACTGTTGTGCTAAACAACACTCGCAGACTTGGTTTCAACTCAAGCGGCGTCTAAGGCAATTCTCAAATATTCATGAATGACAAAAATGAGTGCATCTTCCTCTTTTTGTCAAAGAGCCTCCAAAATGGCCTTGTGGGCCCAACTTGACTTTCCCGCCACCAAACTCGTTCCAATGAGTGAGTGTTTCCCTTGTGGGCCACATTTCTCTATGGTTGGCCCCCACGTACCACTAGTGGCTCGATTTTCCTCCTCCATCCTCTAATGTTTGGGCTTCACTTTAATAAAAAAATCATGTGGGGCCTCTAAACCCACATCTCCTAAGTGCAAATGCGAATTTATCCAAAATTGGGTAAAATTGATATCCCCCTTAGCAATGTTGCTAAGTGGGAATATCACAGTCCTCCCTGCCAAAACATTGCTTATTCTTAAGCAATTGTAATGATGTTGAAGTATCTGCTCCCCCTCCCAAGTCGCATCCTCATCTGGTAGGTTCCTCCATCTGATTAAAAATTCCTAGATAACTCTGTTCCGCAAGTGCCTCTCACTGGTGTCCAAAATAGCCTCTGCCTCCAGAACTAGGTGCTGTGAAAATTCTATCACTGCAGTAACTGATTTACTTTTCCTACTTATTCCACCATAAGTTATTCATGAAATCACTTCAATAAACATTAAAATAAATCCTACTGCAGATATCACCCCGTAATACAGAAACAAACATATGCACAAGAATCAACACATTAACACAGATATTTTGGACTAATGTCCCTGGAAAAATCCAATGTGGGAAAACCGGTACAACAAGGGAGGATTTTATTATTCAGCGATTTTCTAGTACAACAGTGTGCCAAACTGGCTTACCCACAGATAGACAAATTCTCCAGCACTTCTTCTGAGCCCAGCGTCAACCCTGCTGACCTCTATGTGGCCTGAAACCCTCTGCGTCAGCCCGTTGAGACTTTATGTAGCCTCTCTGGCCTTCTGCGTCACTCCTGCAGCCTCTGTGTGGATGACGCAGGCCCTGCTGGCTCTGCGCCATCTCTGTTGCCTCTGCGTGGCTCTCTCTGGCCCTGCGTCTGGCTTTTCTGCCTCTACATTGATCTACCGTCTCTCTGCTTCGTACTGGCTGCCTCTTGACTGCTCACCAGACCACTGGTTCAATTTCTCGGCTAACCTCGCTCCAGAAATTGAACTGGCTGGTCTCCTTCAGTATATTCTCCAAGTGACCCTCAAGTCTCCTCTTATATTTTTCTTGTTGACAAATCAACGACCGAGATTAAGTCCCTAATCAACGACTAAGATTAGATCTGGCTTGATCCATGACTTTTGGACCATTCTAACACAGTTTCATATAAATTCACATTAATATTTTATTTTGCCTAAGTTTAGACTTACGGATTACATTAAAAATATTAATTGTTTTAATATCTCCCAAACTGTTTAGAATTTGCCCAAAACCCTTTCTGGGTTTTGGAGATCTCATGTGCCTTAGCCTCTCCACCAAGTTTCGTGGCTAGAGCACATCCGATGCTACCCTAAATCAACAGTCCCTCTTAGCGAAGGCTGTGATTTGGCAATACTCTTCATTGAGCATCACCCTGATCATCTGGCATCGGTTCCTATGCTGATGTTAAGCCTTCCTGCCCAACATCCTCTGCACTGTTGTATCATGTACTGTTGCCCATGGCTCTGCTGCTGCTACTACCACCACTGCATCTGTACGACAACTCCCTCTGCATCTGTGCTGCTGTTGGTCCTTTCTCCCAGTGTTGATAATATCGGTATCGGGAAAATATCGGCGAGGGTCCAGAAAATATCTTATCGGCAATATCGGCGAAAATATCGGCAAATATCGGCAAGCATAAAAAATAATTTTTTCAAATTTTTAAATATAGCCGATATTTTCAAAATATCGCGATATTTTGCCGATATTTTCCGATATTTTGAAAATATCGCGATATTTTCAAAACATAAAATATCGCGATATTTTCTTGGCGATATATCGTTTTGCCGAAAATATCGCGATATTTTCGAATATCGCCGATATTATCAACAGTGCTTTCTCCCAACATTGCATCTGCACTGCAACTCCCTCTTCATTCGTGCTGCTAACACACTCATTTCTACTTCTGAAAGGGGTTCTTTACCATCCCCATGTTTTCCCTGAAGTAGTCAAATTTTGACTTCCCAAGGGCCTTGGTGAGGATATCTGCCACCTATTCACCTTTAGGAGTGTAGCTCAACTGTACAGCTCCTCGTTGGACATAGTCTTTGACAAAGTGACACCGGATATCAATATGCTTCGACCTATCATGAAATACTGGATTCTCAGAGAGTTTGATGCAACTCTGATTATCGCACATGATCCTGGTCACCTCCATATCTCTTCTGAATAAGTTCACCAATAGTTTTATGATGGCCTCACATGAAGCTGTGCTTGCTGCCATATATTCTGCCTCAGATGAGCTCAGAGCCACAGACCACTGCACCAGGAGGTCATTCCTGATCCAATGTTGAAACAGTTCTTAGAGGTACTTTTTCGATCCACTGAACTTCCTGCCCAATCTGCATCAGTAAATCCACTCAACCTGATATCCTTCCCCTTGGTGTATAAGAGCCCATAACCAACTGTTCCCTGTAAATACCTGAGAATGTGTTTGGCTGCTGCCTAGTGTGCCCTCGTTGGCTCCGCATGAACTGACTGAGGGTGTTGACAGCGTAGCAAATATCTGGCCTGGTATTGACCAGATACATCAGGGACCCTATGAGTTGCCAGCATAGGGTGGGATCGACATCCTTGTCTTTTGATGCATCAATCTTCTTCCAGTTGGTGGTCGTTGGCGTAGCCATAGGTCTACAGTCTCCCTTTTCGAATCTTTTCAGGATTTCTGTAGCATACCTCCCTTGCCCAAGGAAGATTTCTCCTTTCTAATGCCAAACTTCCAACCCTAGGAAGTAGTGCATTCGTCCCAGATCCTTCATATCGAACTCTGTGGCTATATTCTTCTTGCAGTCCTCAATGAGTCTAGATGATCCTGTGAGAAAGAGATCATCCACATATAATACTAAGATAAGCGACTTGTTCTCTATGACCAGATAGTAGAGAGTTGGATCCGCGTCACTCTTGACAAACCCCATCTTTTGCAATTAGCCATCTATTCGATCATACCATGCTCTCGGTGCCTGCTTCAGCCCATACAAGGCTTTCTTTAGTCTGCATACATGAGACTTCTCATGAGTTTCAAAGCCCTCTGGTTGTTCAATGTGCACCTCTTCTTCTATTACCTCGTTTAGAAATGCTGTCTTGACATCCATCTGATCGATCTCCCATCTTGTCTGGGCTGCAAGAGATATCATGGTCCTAATAGATGTATACCTGGCTACCAGGGCGAAAGTTTCCTCATAGTCAATCCCTTCCTTTTGAGCATACCCCTTAGCCACAAACCTAGCCTTGTATTTCTCAACATTGCCGTCCACAACATATTTGATCTTGTAGATCCATCTCGAACCTACCACAAATCTGTCTTGAGGTCTTGACACCACCTCCCAGACATTGTTCACCATTATGGAGTTATACTCCTCTACCATCGCATCTGGCCAGACCTGATGTTGAGCTGTCTCCTTGAAGCTGGCAGGCTCTCCATCCTGAGCTACTAACGCTTGATATCTGTCTCGCTATTTTCGCTCCCTCTTACTGTTCCTTGGCTCACCGATGAAGTTCTCTGCATCACGCAGAATCTGACGAAGTTCCTTGCTAGTTCTTCCTTTGCCAGCATGTGCTTCTGTTCGCTCCTTCTCCTCATCCTGAGAATCTTCCTGACCTTAGGAAGAATTCTTCACTTCTGTTGGTTGAAGAGGCATGACCAACGGATCCTCTTTCGACTGCTCCTCGGAAAGCATTTCGCGAGATCTTCTGAAAGCTCTGTCCTTCATGAACTTTACATGTCGTCTTACTACTACCTTCCTGCTCCCTAGAAGATAGATTCTGTATGCCTTTGTGTTGTCGCTATATCCCACCAGATATCCCTTTTTCGCAATCTGATCCAGCTTCTTCCTCTTTTCTTCGGTTATGCAGCAATATGCTAAACTCCCAAATATCTTGAAATGCCTGACTTTAGGCATCTTCCCAGTGAAGACTTTCTCTAGAGTAACCTTGCCCAATGCTCGATGAGGAGTCCTGTTCTGAACATAGACCGCTGTGTTGCATGCTTCCATCCAAAGGAATTTTGGCATATCTTGATCATACAACATGGCCCTAGTTGCTTCTACAATAGTCCTGTTCTTTCTTTTTGCTACCCCATTCTGCTCCGGATTGTAGGGAGCTGTCCACTCTCTTCTGATGCCCTCCTTAGCGGAATAATCAGTGAAGTCCTTATCGACATACTCTCCACCATTATCTGAGCGCAAAACTTCTATTTTCTTCCTAGTCAGATTCTCTACCAGAGCCTTGAACTCCTTGAATCGACAGAAAACCTCATCCTTGGTTTTCAGAAAATAAATCCAAGTTTTCCTCGAGTGGTCATCAATGAAGGTAAGGAAATACTTGACAGCATTGAGAGCTTTGACGGACATAGGTCCGCAGATATTTGAGTGTATCAATCCTAGTACACTCTTGGCCTTGTGTTTGCTCCTAGGGAATGTCGCCTTGGCATACTTTCCTAGAGCGCATCCATTACATATATCATCTTGTTCAAGTCCTTGTCCCCATGATTACCTATTAGTGCGATTGGTGATTCTAGTTGTAATCTATACAACCGATTACTTTTGATCCCGATCTACACTTTCTTTTCCAGCTCGGGTGTTTGATGTATACCTTTTCCTTGATGAAGTAGACGTCATAGCCCTTACCTTGTAGTTGTGACACGAAAAGTAAATTCATCCCCAATCCTGGTACATGCAACACATTTGTGGCACGAAATTGCTCTCCCGATTCTGTCTGAAAAACTATGGTACCCTTCCCTACTAGAGTACACTTTGCCTTGTTCCCCATGGTGATCTGAAAGTTCATCTTCTCTTCTCGATATTCTGAGAAACACTCCTTGATTTCTGTCATATGCCACGAGGCTCCACTATCTATATAACATACTTCTGAAGATGCAACACTAGTCATGCACCCCACTTCTTCTAGCCTGGAAGCCAACATAGAGAAATCAAAATCTCTTTCTCTTGTGCAATCTTCTGAAAATCTGCATGAGTCCCCTGAGGTGGATGCCTCTGCATCGTGATTTCGACCCATAACTGATTTTCCCTTTTTGTCTTTGATTACTCGCTTTGATACCATGTGAAAATTCTATCATTGCAGTAACTGGTTTATTTTTCCTACTTATTCCACCATAAGTTATTCATGAAATCACTTCAATAAGCATTAAAATAAATACTACTGCAGAGATCACATCGTAATACAAAAACAAACATATGCACAAGAATCAACACATTAACACAGATATTTTGGACTAATGTCCCCGGAAAAACCCAATGTGGGAAAACTGGTGCAGCAAGGGATGATTTTATTATTCAGCAATTTTCTAGTACAACAGGGTGCCAAATTGGCTTACCCACAGATAGACAAATTCTCTAGCACTTCTTTTGAACCCAGCGTTAGCCTTGTTGACCTCTGCGTGGCCTGAAACCCTTTGCGTCAGCGTGTTGAGACTTTTGCGCAGCCTATCTGGCCTTCTGCGTCACTCCTGCAGCATTTGTGTGGCAGACGCAAGCCCTGCGTCTGCCTTTGCTGCCTCTGCGTGGCTTCCTTTGGCCTTGCGTCTGCCTTTTCTGTCTCTGCATTGATCTCCCGTCTCTCTGTTCCGTACTTGCTGCTTCCTGACTGCTTACCAGACCACTGCTACAATTTCTTAGCTAACATCGCTCTGGAAATTGAACTGACTGGTCTCCCTCAGTATATTATCCTAGTGACCCTCAAGCCTCCTCTTATACTTTTCTTGTTGACAAATCAACGACCGAGATTAAGTCCCTAATCAATGACTAAGATTAGATCTGGCTTGATCCATGACTTTTGGACCATTCTAACACAGTTTCATATTAATTCACATTAATATTTTATTTTCCCTAAGTTTAGACTTAAGAATTACATTAAAAATATTAATTATTTTAATATCTCCCAAACTGTTTAGAATCTGCCCAAACCCTTTCTGGGTATTGGAGATCTCATGTGTCTTAGTCTCTCCACCAAGTTTTGTGGCTAGAGCACATCCGATGCTACCCCAAATCAACAGGTGCCCCTCATCATCCATAGGTGGTAGCTCTGTAGCCGCTCTCATCTGCTGCCCCAGTGCCTTTTTTAGGCAAGACACATGAAAAATGTTGTGTACATGGCTCCTCGGGGATAGCTCCAACTTATATGCTACCTGCCCAACTCTCCTAGTGACTTGGTATGGTCCATAGAAGCGAGGTTTGAGCTTCTCGACCCCCTTCTGCTTGAGTGATGACTGCATGTACAACTGGAGCCTCAAGAAGACTAAGTCCCCAACCTCAAATTGCCTCTCTACTCGGCCCTTGTCTGCATAGAGCTTCTGTTGGTTCTGCGCAGTCTGCAAGTTATCTTTGAGAGCCCTCAAGATATTCTAGCTCTCCTGTATCCAATCATTAGCCCTAGTGGCCTCGCTGTCTCCAAATATCATGTCAACAAAAGATAATGCATTGTAACCATATAGGGCTCTGAATGGGGACATACTTATGGACATGTGGTACATGGTGTTATAACAATACTCGCTCAAGTGCAAACACTATCCATGCATGTTGTTGTCCCATCATGTAGTCATGTGGTACATGGTGTTATAACAATACTCGCTCAAGTGCAAACACTATCCATGCATGTTGTTGTCCCATCACGTAGTTATGCAGGTAATCCTCCAGACATTTGTTGACAATTTCCGTCTGTCCATCTGTCTGGGGGTGGTAACTGGTGCTCAGAGTGAGCTCTGTGCCCACTAGTCGAAACAACTCTTGCCAAAATCCTCCCATAAACCCGCTGTCCCGATCACTGACTATGGTCTTCAGAAGACCATGAAGTCGAAATACCTCTTTGAAAAATAATTTGGCCACCTGTGAGGACGAGGACCGAGCTGAGATGGTGAAAAATTGTGCAGACTTCATTAATCGGTCCACAACCATGTATATAGTCTTTGCCCTGCACTGTGGGCAACCCAGTGCTAAAATCCATCGACACACTCTCCCACTTCTCCTCAGGAATAGGAAGAGGCTATGGTAGCCCAACAGGGTGTGTTTTCTCACCCTTATTCCTCTGTCATGTGTTACACTCCGAACATGCCTCAGAACATCATCCTTGAGGCCCTTCCATGTGAAGCGCTCCCTAATGGTCCTGTAAGTCTCGGTAAACCCATGATGCCCTGATAATGGTGAGTCATGGGCTGCCTGCAGGATCTTCTCCCTCAATTGGGACCTGGGTACTAAATAAATCTAGTTCCGGAAATAAATCACCTCGTTCATCACTCGCTATCGGTCATCCACCACTTCACTGTCAAGGACCTCACATGCAAAATGGTACTTGGAATACTCTACCAGTGATTGTGCTCGCTAATCCAGTGCAATTCTCATCAATGAAAGGATATCTGACCTCCTGGACGATGCATCAACTACAACATTGTGCTTCCCTTTGACATATTCAATGTCAAAGTCGTAAGCCTGGAGCTTGCTCACCCGCTTCTGTTGCCTCTCCTGCAACTCCTTCTGCTCCAAGAAGAATCTGAGACTGTTGTGGTCTATTTTGACCCTGAACCTGTTTCCCACCAAATACTGCATGGACTTGGCTAGCGCATGCATGATGACTAGCATCTCCTTATCGTAAATGGAGTACAATCTCTTGTGGGGCAATAACTACTGACTCTCGAAAGCTATCGGTTGTCCCCCTTGCATCAAAACTGCTCCTATACCCTCCCCTAATGCATCACACTCAAGCAAAAAGGGTTGTGTGAAATCAGGGAATGCCAACATTGGGCAACTGCTCATGACCTGTTTGAGGCGCTCAAAAGTCTCCTGCTCCCCATCTGTGCTTTCAAATGCTCCCTTCTTCGTCAAATCAATGAGAGGAGCTACTAACTACGAGAAGACCTTCACGAACTTCTGATAGTATGTTTAAATGCCCACAAAACCCCGCAACTCCATCACATTTCGGGGCTCTGGCCAATCCTGGATGGCCCTGATCTTCTCCTTATGAACTCTCACGCCATCCTCTCCAATAATGTGCCCTATATAGAGCACCTCATGACCTGTTTGAGGCGCTCAAAAGTCTCCTGCTCCCCATCTTTGCATTCAAACGCTCCCTTCTTCGTCAAATCAGTGAGAGGAGCTACTAACTACGAGAAGACCTTCATGAACTTCCGATAGTATGTTTAAATGCCCACAAAACCCCGCAACTCCATCACATTTCGGGGCTGTGGCCAATCCTGGATGGCCCTGATCTTCTCCTTATGAACTCTTACGCCATCCTCTCCAATAATGTGCCCTATATAGAGCATCTTCGGCAAACCAAACTCACACTTGGACAACTTAGCGTAGAACTATTGCTCCTCCAGGATGCGAAATACTGTCTCTACAAGCTACAAGTGCTCCTCCCAGGTTCGGCTGTAGATCAGTATGTCATCGAAGAACACCAACACGAACTTCCGCAACGACCCACGAAATACGTGGTTCATGCGAGATTGGAAGGTGGCTTGTGCGTTGATCAACCTGAAGGGCATAACCTAGAACTCGAAGTGTCCATAGTGGCACTTGAAAACTGTCTTAGGGACATCTTGGTCCCTCACCCCGATCTAGTGGTACCCCGAGCGCAAGTCAATCTTAGAGAAGAACTAAGTCCCTCTCAGCTCATCCATCAACTCATTTATGCGTGGGATGAGGTGACAATTCTTCATGGTCTTTTTGTTGAGGGCTTGGTAATCTATGCACATGCGTAAGGACCCATCCTTCTTCTTCACCAGGACAATCGATGAAGCAAAAGGGTTGGAGCTAGGCCTGATGTGCCCAGGTGCCAACAACTCGTGGATGGCCTTCTCAATCTCATCTCTGTATGCCTTGGGATGTCTGTAAGGTGTTGTGATCATGGCTTGTACCCCCGACTCCAACTCAATAGTATGCTCAAAACCTCGATCAGGAGGTTTCCCGCGCAGTATGTCTCCGAACACCACTGGGTACTTGTCCAAAATAGCCTGTATGTCTGGGTGTGGTAGCTTGGCTTGACCCCTAGCCTCAGAAATCCTCAACTCCACGACCCACTCAATATCATCATGCCTAAGATCAATCTCCATCATGTGGGCCAAAACAATTTGTGGAGGGTAAGAGTGCATACCCCTTAGCAAAACCAATTTGCCATCCGAACTTGTGAACTCCATCTCCAGCTTCCTCCAATTTGTAGTGACTCGGCCAAGTGAATAGAGCCACTAGACACCCATCACCACATTAGTGTCTGACACATCTACCACAAAAAAGTAGTTTGTCATTGAAAATTCCTCAAACTCCTTGGTTGTGAAGCCCCTCCTCTAAACCATCTATACATCGATGAAGTTGTGGGTAGCCCCATTGTCCACCAAAACTGAAACATGCTGCCCCTGCACCGTGCCCCTGATCCTCAAGGTCAAAAACTTGGGTACCCCTCGTAAAGATGCAAGGACCCCTCTTGTTGGTGCGAAAGGAGCTCCCCCTGTTGGTGGTGGTGGTGGTGGTCCCCTCTCCACATGCCACTTCCAACTCTACCTCATCCTCCAGGTCACTGTCGGAAAATACCTCAGTGTAATGGGCCTTGTCTGTTGTACATCTATGACCTAGTGCCCATGGTTCTTGACAGGTGAAACACAACTTCCTCCTCTAGAGGTCCCTCCTGGTCTTCTCGTCTAGCTACCCTTGCCTTTGGTTGGCTCTTGGTGGTGGAGCCCTTGTGTCTCTTCCCCTCTGCTGGAATCCCT
Organism: Pinus taeda; assembly: GCA_000404065.3. Classification (NCBI taxonomy): domain Eukaryota; kingdom Viridiplantae; phylum Streptophyta; class Pinopsida; order Pinales; family Pinaceae; genus Pinus; species Pinus taeda. The sequence goes on along the minus strand of APFE030140596.1, from coordinate 19,907 downwards.
GTCTAGGTGGTAATGGTGCTCTTGCCCTGGGTAGGGCATCCTGCAAATCTCTGGCCCTCCCCACTGCGTTCTGCAAGGTAGTGGGCTCGTTGGACCTCACCAATCCCTTCAGTGGCTCTGCTAGCCCCTCTACAAACATGAAGACTCTCCTGGCCTCTGATAGATCATGCGCCATCATTGACAACCTCAGAAATTCTAAAATGTAGGCTCAACGCTTCTCGTCTGTTTGAGCCTTGTGAACTCCCCAAAATGCTCCTTCGGGTCTTCTCCTCTTGAAACACTCTAGCACCCTCCTAGTGAACTCCTCATAGGTTGCCACTCCGACATGCTCCATCGTGGTTATCCCATGGAACCGCCAGTCAATGGCTTCTCCCTCTAAATGCAAAGGGGCAATTTTAATTGCCTCTCCTTTTGTCATCTGATTGAGCTGGAAATAGACATTCAACTTCTCCACCCACGCTTTTGCTAAGCTCTTGGACGAACCATTGAAGTTGGGAGGAACAATCTTCCCATGGTGCGCTGTAGATCGGTGCCATGAGTGTAGCTTCCTCTACCTTGTCCCTTTCCCTTGTTATTACCTTTCAGCTGACAAAAGTCCCTTAAGGTAATGGTCTCTCTAAATTCAAGCCCATATAATTGGTACTCTATAAAATAGTCGCCCATGGGCATCTCCTCTTGCCCTTGCGACCCTCCAGTGTCGAATGCTATAAATGTAGGAATGGTGGACTTGGCTGGTGTGCTGGGAATGAGGAGTGCATTGGGGCCATAGTTTTAAAAACGGAATTGGTGACTGGACCGGTCCACCTAATAAACTGGGTTTCAAATCGGAACTAGTCAAACAGGGACTGGTCTAATCTAAATGAACGAGTCTTTAAAAAATTACATGAAATAATTAGTTTTTAATAAAAAACTATTTTTAAGATTTAAAACCATGATTCCAAACCAGTAGAGACAAAATATGCAAGGATTGCTCATCTATATACCATATAAAGGTGAATATATGGAAATGGCATCGAATGCAATACATATCGACAACAAAATACATAATCAATGAGGCTCTAAATGGCCTCTAGAGTTCAAAAACAATGCTCTAAGCTATGGGGTCATTGACCTACTACTAGTCTACATATCAGTGATCATCAACATGACCACTCCTCATCATGATGAAACTCATCACCACTACTAGACAAGAGATCATCAACATGAGCTACATAAATAATATGGCTCAAAGTTTGAGGACTCCTAAAACTCTACAACTTTAGTAGTAGTAGCAAAAATAGACATCAAAACTACACATCATTGATCAACATGGTCATTCATGAACCTCATCATTGATTCAATGCTACTAGAAATGGGATCATCAACAAGAGATACATAAATATGATCTAACTCAAAGTCTTCAGACTTGGATTGCTCAACCTTATAACATGATAGAAATTGAAAAGGTTTAACATACCTAACCAATGATTTTGGTTTGAGTGAAGGGTTCATCTCCTCAACCTTATAATGTGGTAGAAAAATATTAGCATGCCTAACCAGTTGTTTTCCTTTGAGTCAAGGGTACGTTCTTGTTAAGGCCATGGTAGGGGAGTTCAACAATCAATACCACCAACATCAACAAAGTTCAACAATCAATGCCACCAACATCAAGGTTCTTAAAGGGCTTCATGCTCTTGTTCAAATACCAATCTCATACCCTCACGCATGATAGAATCAAATGGAAACATTGCAAACCCTCGAACCATGAAATCCTGAAAACCGTTAAGTCTGTTGAATTTTGAGTGAAATCTGATATTTTGGTTTCTCCATATGAAATCCAATGAGGTCGAAACCACTCTCAAACGTCCCGAGTCATTTCATGGTAATGTTAAAACTTTAAGTAAAAGGATGAAAACGAAAATTAAAGGAAATGTCACTTTTACTTTAAGAATTTAACATCACCATTAATTGCCAACATTTCTAGGTTTGAAATGTGTCAGGAAAATGAGAGGGTAGGCATGTTTTTCTTGGAGAGATTATTTTTGGAGGAAAAGAACCCCAAATTTCCCTCAAAATAGCTTCAAAACAAACAAAAATGCGTTCTGTGGGGTTTATAATTTCCTTGGCAATAAAACAACTAGTTTATGATGGAACTGGTCGGTTTGACTATAAACCGGTCGGTTTGGTCCTGTTTTTGTGAAATTTTGGGCGAAATGGACCCTTCAACTGGGTTTTTTGGCCAGTTTGACCTGGTCGCCCAATGAGCTTACTGGTTTGACTGATTTTCGGTTCAAGCTAGCTGGTTTTTAAAACTATAGTTGGAGCCATGACCCCCTTGGTGATGTGAAGTATTGGATCCCTCACCAATTTGGAATTCCCCTTGAATCCCTTTGCCGTTGTTATTGTTGCAATTTTGTTGCCTCAACTCCTCAATACCTTGGACAAATCCTGCACGACCTTGAGAAGAGTTTGGGCAAACTCCTCCTCTTTACTCCTTTTGTCTCCCACGTTATCCCCCATGTTTGGCCTTTCGACCTCTGGTTTAGTAACCTATGGATCTGGGGTGATTTGTAGCTGCCTCTTGTAAGTTATGTTTTGTTGGTCTTCTGGTGTCATACACTGATGCCATTCCCCACAAGCTGAGCCAAGACTATGAGCTCTTGTTAATTTTGGCAACTAGGGCCAAACTTCACCTTGGACAACTCATAGGAGGCAACTCATATTTTTATTTGGTTCCTCTCTTCGAGAGGTGTAGGATTGATTTAAAGATCATCTCATTCTAACATGTACAAATGGAATTATGAATTTATTTTGATTATGGACAAATTGTCAAGGTCGGCTAGCAAACTCATGTAGGCTCAGAAGCCCAACGGTCATGTCTATTCATCCTCAACGTTTGCATATAAATACAAGGTGCCTCCTCATTTGGACACTTCATTCACTCACACATCTCTCTTGATTGCATATGAATTTTTGAGGATTCTCTCTCTCCACACGTGCGAAGAAAGGACTGTAATTTTTCTGCGTTAACCAGAGTTGGCTGAAAATTGCAGAAGGCTGTTTTGACTAGTGTTGACCATCCTTGACCATCCCTGACTGTGGTTTTGTGTGGGCTATTTTTGTTTGGACAAGCCATAATATTGGGCACGAAATTTGAGGCAATTTGACCTCTGTTTCACCAACGTTCACTGTCCTAGGGTTTGCTGTAGCGTTGAGTTTTGTTTACCAGATTTGACTGGACTTCTTCGCACTGTTTTTGGGCTGATTTGACTTGCTGTTGGAGGTCAAGTTGACTGAATTTGATCGAGCTGTTTTAGAGGTCAAAATCTGTCCTGTTGACCAACGTTGACTTTCTGGTTAGGGCTTTTTGTTTCTAGCTTTTGATTGATCAGATTTCGTTGTGATTGGGCAAGCGAATATTTTATATTGTACTCTCTCTCTGCTGAACTTTTGAAGAATTATAAGAAGAATTGATCAAGGGTTTCTCCACATTGGGTTTTGTCCCTGGCTGGTGCCATATCTTGTGTCCTCTTGTCTTGGCTTGTTTTCTAATGTTATTGTTTATGTTCTTTTTGCGTTTTACTGTCATGTTGATGTGATTGCTAATCTGGAAATTGATATTGGGCTAATAAGAAAATTGAAGTAAAATTACTCTAAGCATAGAACATACCATTGCTATCTAAAATTAACATGGTACCAAAGTTGAGGTGAAGACAAAGCCCAAGCAAGAGTGAGAAGAGCAATCACTAAGAGGAGCAATCCCTGATCAAGGACAAGATTCAATGGCCTCCACATCCTACTTGAAGTCTGATGACAAGCTTCATGATAAGTCTTGTTATCATGCATGGAAGATATCTCTTGATCTGATTTTAGAAGAGCAAGATGTTATGGATTATGTGCAGGGAAAGATTTCAGAGCCTCCTTCAAATGCACTCGCTGCTGCTAAGACAAAGTACAAGAAGGGTGAAGTCAAAGCCAAGAAGATCATCAGGGATTCTATTCATAAGCATTTAGTTGCTTACATCTCCGATTTGAACACATGAAAGGAGATATATGACAGGTTGGTTGGCATGTTCAAATCTAGCAATGCAAACCAAATTCTTTTCCTCAAGTACAAGCTGAAGGATATAAAGAAGGGAAGAAATGAAGATATTCAATCCTACTTCATGAAGATTACTGAGATAAAAAATGATCTTCTTTCGATTGGAGAAGCTATTGCTGATAGGGAGCTTACTCTCATTGCCCTTGGAGGACTTCCTCGTGAATGGCACGTGTTCAACACTACTATTCTTAACAACGACAAAATTCCAGGTTTTGAAGAATTGTTGATTAGATGTTCTAAAGAAGAAACAAGGATGATGGAACTAGATATGCCTACAAATAGGAATGATCCTACTGCGTTCTTTGCTCATGCTAAAAGAAGAATATTGCAGGTTCAAAGAAGCAATGTCAAGGAAGGCCAAGTTTCAAAAATGGAAGGAAGGGAAGATGCTTCATTTGCAATAAGTTTGGTCACTATGCTAGGGAGTGTCCTAATAGAAGGGAAAAGAAGAATATTGCAGGTTCAAAGAAGCAATGTCAAGGAAGGCCAAGTTTCAAAAATGGAAGGAAGGGAAGATGCTTCATTTGCAATAAGTTTGGTCACTATGCTAGGGAGTGTCCTAATGGAAGGGATACACCTCATGATGATGACAACCACAACAACAATCAAAGGAATGGCAGATTCAACAACCAAGGAAAGAGGAATGCTCTTGTTGCTCATCAAGGAAATGGTCGCCCTCCCAAGAGATCAAGAAACACCAGGTATGATGAATCTAATTTTGTTGATAACAAGCGAAAGTAATTCTATCTTATATCTGCCTTTTCTACTGCATCCCCTCCGGACACTTTAGGAAATTGGTTGGTTGATAGTGGTGCCTCAAGGCACTTCATTGGGTATAAGGAAGCTCTTTCAAATTTGATTGAAAAGGATCCAAATTTGGAAATTATCTTTGGAGACAATGCCACCTATCTCGTGAAGGGAGGTGGGAATGTTACTCCTCAATTGAATCAAGGTAACACCATTCATCTACAAGAAGTACTATATGTACCCGATCTAAAGAAGAACTTGGTATCTATCTCGCCGACGGAGGACAAAGGAATTTAAGGTGGCATTCATCGATGGAAAGGTACGTGTGTGGAATAAAAATTTCAAAGATGCATTTACACTTGGCTTCAGGGTTGATAGCCTATATCAAGTTGGATAGCCTATGTCTTGCGACACATCACTTCAATCCGAATTATGGCACTAGAGGTTTTCTCATCTACATTACAAGGCTCTACCCGATGTAAGGAAGATGGTGACAGGTATGCCCGAATTTAAAGTAGAACATGAAGGTGTTTGTCAGGGGTGTGTCGAAGGAAAGCATACAAGGGGACCATTCCCCTCAAGTGATAGCAAGACTACTGACATATTGCAATTGGTTCATTCTGATGTATCTGGTGCAATGTCCGTGAACTCATTAGGAGGATATTTATATTATGCTATTTTTATGGATGATTTCTCTCGCAAGACTTGGATATATTTCTTGAAGAGGAAGGACGAAATATTCTTATGGTTTCGTTCTTTCAAAGATTTGGTCGAAAATCATTCCAGGAAGAAGATCGAAATATTGAGGATTGATAATAGAACCAAATATGAATCAAATGAGTTCAAAAATTATTGTAGAGAAGGTGGCATTAAGAGGGAGACTACTACCCGCATATACTCATTAGCAAAATGGTGTTGTTGAAAGGAAGAACGTTCTATCGTAGAAGACACTCTGGCCATGCTTCATGATCAAAGCCTTCCGAAGTTTTTATGGGCCGAAGCTGCAAACACAGTTGTGCATGTTCAAAATAGATGCCCTCATCAAGCGTTGGACTCCAAAACTCCCAAAGAAGTTTTCACCGATAAGAAACCCGATGTTTCTCACTTTAGAATTTTTGGTAGTCCCATATATTTTCATGTGCTGAAAGAAAAGAGAAGCAAATTGGATGCTTTTGGGAAGAAACGAACATTTGTGGGCTACAGTGAAACTTCTAAGGCGTATAGAATCTATGTGCCTGGTCAAAGAGAAGTGGAGATAAGTCATGATGTCACCTGTGATGAGGATGCTGCCCTTGGGAACATTAGTAACCTTCCTCTTCCAAGGAAGGACAAAGAAGTAGATTTAGGAAAACAGGGAGAACCGCAGGATGAGCCAATCCCCGGTGCTGATGGACCAATGGATCCCATTGATCCACCCCCTCATGAGTCGTCCTCCTAAAAAAGGAGACTCTTGTGGCTTAGGGAGACTCTCGAAGATGTCGAGAGTCATGTTGCACCTAGGGCGACATTTCGTGAAAGCAAGAAGTCGAATAGGTACCAAGGGTACTTAACTGCAATGAGCATCATTGTTCAATTTGAGCCTTGCACATTCGAAGAAGCTGCAAAGCACCAAGTTTGGAAGGTTGCAATGAACGAAGAGTATGAGTCGATTATGAAGAATGATGTCTGGGATATGGTCCCTAGACCAAAGGACAAATTTGTGGTCACCTCGAAATGGCTCTACAAGATCAAGCATGGCGCTGATGGAAGTGCTGAAAAGTTCAAAGGTCAGATTCGTTGCTCGAGGCTTCTCTCAAAAGGAAGGTGTAGATTATGATGAGATATTTGCACCGGTTGCTTGCTACACCACCATCCATTCGATTATAGCCCTTGCTGCCTCGCAAGGATGGAATCTACACCAGATTGCTGTCAAGACTGTCTTCTTGCATGGTTCACTTAAGGAGGAAGTGTATGTAGAACAACTTGAGGGGTTCGAAGTTCAAGATCGTTAGACACATGTATGCAGATTGAAGAAAGCCCTCAATGGGTTGAAGCAAGCACCCCGGGCTTGGTATGAGAGGATCAATAACTATCTAATGAAGCTGGGATTTACAAGAAGTGAAGCTGATCTGAACCTTTACTTTAAGGTTGAGAATGATAGACCTCTCATCTTGGTACTCTATGTGGACGATCTCTTTTTGATGAGTGCAGACCCTCTTATTCATCAATGTCAGAGGGAGTTGGCTTTCGAATTCGAGATGAAGGACCTAGGATTGATGCATTACTTCCTAGGGTTGGAGGTTTGGCAAAAGCCAGGTGAGATTTTCCTTTCTCAAGGAAAATATATTGTGAAGATACTTGAAAGGTTTAGGATGGTTGACATCAAGTCCGTGACTACTTTGATGGAACTTAACTTCAAGAAGTTATGTGGAAGTGCTGTTGGCCCCGATTTGGGAAGTCCTTTTGAGTATCTTTAACTCGTGGGGGCCCTAATGTTCTTGGTGAACTTCGATCCGGACATATGTTTTGCAGTGAATACATGGAGTCAGTTTATGGTCAAGCCTCATCACATACATTGGATTGATGCCAAGAATCTCTTGAGATATCTTCAGGGCACAATCACTTATGGACTGAGATACACTGTGGGGAATGTGAGGCTCCATGGTTACTCTGATGCAGACTGGGCTGGCAATGTGGTGGATTGTAAAAGCACATCTGGATGTTGGTTCTCTCTAGGTTCTGCTTTGATATCATGGATGAGAAGGAAGCAGAAGTCAGTTGCCTTGAGCACCACTGAGGTTGAATACATTGCTGCTAGTATGGCCTCCTGTGAAGCTGTTTGGTTGAGGAAGCTCATTAGTGAGCTATTTGGACATGTGCTGGATACCATCGTGATCTTTTGCGACAACCAGAGTGGGATTCGTCTTTCAGAGAATCTCAAGTTTCATCACTGCTCCAAGCATATTGATATCAGGTACCACTTTATCCGGGATATGGTACAATGGGGAGCAATAAGGCTCCAACACATTGGGATTGATGATCAGGTCACCGATATTCTTACGAAGCCCTGGGGAAAGTCAAATTCTTAACCTTTCGTGAACGACTTGGAATCGTGGAGAGACCCTCTTATGAGGGTCCCGTATGAAATGGATGTTGAGCTCTGGGAGCTCTGGGGGGGCTTTGGGTACTTCTTGGAGCGATGGGCGACCATAGGGTGAGTGGTTCACCTTCCCTTAATGGTGCGCATTGTGCAAGGTGAGTGGTTCACCTTCCCCTGTGATACCCCGTGGTGGCATATGCATAGGATGAGTGGTTCACCTTCTCAAATGGCATATGAGTAGGATGAGTGGTTCACCTTCTCATGCCGGCACATCCTACTCGTGTAGTCCGGGACTCATGGGAAGTACCTCTCATTTGGCCAATGAATAGGGAAATGAGGATAGGGACCATAGTACTACCAATGGAAGCATCGTGTACTACCATACTCCCTATGTTAGGATGTTGATATTGATCTGGGATCAATAGAAACCGACTTCGGGTTGGTTAAGAGTGGTATGACACACACTCTATTATTGGAAACTGACTTCAGGTCAGTGGAGAATGGTATGATACATTCTCGATCATTTCTTCTTTCTTCATGGTTCAACAGAGCAGAGACAGGGATCGTACAGATTGTCAGACAATTTGGTGGCAGGTGAAGTTCTCACTAGTTGAGAGGGAGCGTTTATTTTGGCAACTAGGGCCAAACTTCACCTTGGAGAGCTCATATGAGGAAGCTCATATTTTGATTGGATTTCTCAATCCGAGAGGTGTAGGATTGATCTAAAGATCATCCCATTCTGACATGTACAAATGGAATTATGAATTTATTTAGATTATGGAAAAATTGTGAAGGTAGGCCAACAAACTCATGTAGGCTCAGAAGGCCAACAGTCACGTCTATTCATCGTCAACGTTTGCATATAAATACAAGGTGCCTCCTCCTCATTTGGACACTTCATTCACTCACACATCTCTCTTGATTGCATACGGATTTATGAGGCTTCTCTCTCCACACGTGCGAAGAAAGGACTGTACTTTTTTTGCGTTGACCAGAGTTCACTGAAAATTGCAAAAGGTTGTTTTGACTAGCGTTGACCAGCGTTGACCATCCTTGACTGCGGTTTTGTGTGGGGTATTTCTGTTTGGACAGGCCAGAGTTTTGGGCATGAAATCCGAGGCAGTTTGACCTCTATTTGACCAACGTTGACTGTGCTAGGGTTTGCTGCAGCGTTGACTTTTGTTGACCAGATTTGACTAGACTTTTTTCAGACTGTTTTTGGGCTGATTTGACTTGCTGTTGGAGGTTGAGTTGACCGAGCTGTTTTAGAGGTCAAAATATGCCCTATTGACCAGTGTTGACTTTCTGGTTAGGGCTTTCTGTTTCCGTTGTTTGATTGATCAGATTTCACTGAGTTTGGGCAAGTGAATATTGTATATTGTACTCTCTCTGCTGAACTTTTGAAGAATTATAAGAAGAATTGATCAAGGGTTTACCCACATTGGAGTTTGTCCTGTCTGGTGCCATATCTTGTGTCCTCTTGTCTTTGCTTGTCTTCGACTGTTATTGTTTATGTTCTATCTGCTTTTTACTGTCATGTTGATGTGATTGCTAATCTGGAAATTGATATTGGGCTAATATGAAAATTGAAGTAAAATTGCTTTAAGCATAGAACATACCATTGTTATCTAAAATCCAAAATACCAAATTAGTTGTAGAAGACATGAAAACATGCATATTTTTACATAAATGAAGATAGATATGGCATCCATTGTATGTCAATGATTAATTATTCCAGCATCTAGAATCTAGATTCCTCTTCTCTTGTCTAGCCTTTGCCTCTACTTCAATTCTATAGGGATATTAATCAACATTGCCTAATTTTGTTCAAACAACTTAATCCAAGCCTTATAATATGGTAGAAAAAAGCTTAACATCGCTGATCAATGATTGTGAATTGAGTGAATGGTACATAATTGCTAAGGCCATGACGGAGGAGTTCAACAATCAACAACACCAACACTGGAGTACATATAGGGCTTGGTGCTCTTGATTAAATGCCAATCACATGCCCCCATACATGATATAATCCAATGAAACGCCACAATCCCATTGATCCTGAAAACTGTTAAGTTCGCTGAATTTTGAATGGGATGTGAAATTCTGTTTTCTCCATATGAAGTCTGATGAGGTTGGAACCACTCTCAAACATTCTGAGTCATTTCATGGTAATGTTAAAAGTTTAAGTAAAAGGATGGAAATGAAAGATAAAGGACAATGTCACTTTTATTTTATTTTAAGAATTTAACATTACCATTAGGGAGCATCTAGGAAGCGTCTAGGGACCATCAAGGGGCACCTTGGGAGTATTTGGAAAGTGTAGTTGCTCACATAACAGTTCGAAATTTCCAAAAAAAAAAAAAAAAGAAGCCCCGCGGAACCATATGAACTGGCCACCTTCTCTCGGATCTGCTCATGATCTATGGTGGATACACGCCCGAACCTCCACAAATCTGCACCCGATCCTTTCCAGATCCGTAGATCGGGCAGCAGGAACCCCGGATCGGCCCCTCACGGATCCAATTTTCCATGAATTGCCAAAAAAAGGCAGAACCATAGATCCGAAATTGGTGGTGGACTTGTACGGGACAAGGTTCCTGCAACACTGCTCTTGTGCTAAATAACACTTGCAGATTTGGCTTCAGCTCAAGTGTGCTAGTCTAAGACAATACTCAAATATTCACGAATGACCAAAATGAGTGCCTCTTCCTCTTTTTATCAAAGAGCCTCCAAAATGCCCATGTGGGCTGCATTTCTCTATGGGTGACCCCCATGTACCACTAGTGGCTCGATTTTCCTCATCCATACTGTAACGTTTGGGCTTCACTTTAATCAAAAATTCATGTGGGGTCTCTAAACCCACATTTACTAAGTGCTAGTGCGAATTTATACAAAACTAGGCAAAATTGATATTTCCCCTTAGCAATGTTGTTAAGTGGGAATATCACAGACTTTGGTTCGCTTTCTTATAAAGGGAATATAATTAGAAAGGAAAAAGATAGATTACGTACCATTTCAAAACCTCTGTCTAAAATATGAAACGACTTCTGTTGATTTTTTAGTAGCTTTGGAGGTAATCTAAGCCCTAGGGTTTAGGGTGTGTAGGGCAAAGCGCCACAAGAGTCACTTGTGGGCTTCACAGACTTTGGTCCGCTTTCTTATAAAGGGAATATAATTAGAAAGGAAAAAATAGATTACTTACCATTTCAAAACCTCTATCTAAAATATGAAATGACTTCTGTTGATTTTTTAGTAGCTTCAGAGGTACTCCAAGCCCTATGGTTTAGGGTTTGTAGGGCAAAGCACCACAAGTGTCACTTGTGGGCTTGAAACCCAAGGTTGAGGTTTTGCACCCATCGTAGTTTGGGTCAACATTTTGACATGTGATGGATGAGGATGATAGCTCTCGTCGAGACAAATCTGACGCAACGAAGATCATCTGTTTCTGAGTTGTGGAAATGGAGTTGTGAATTTTTGAAGTTTAGAAGTGTGTTTTGCACATGTATGGTCAAGTCGGCTTGGAGATGATAAGCCATATGACAGCTGTTCAAGCCCTATGTTGGATGTTTTGAGGAGCCCTTGTATTTGGTATAAATACAAGGTGATGTAGTGCTATTTCACTCATCCAAAAGTCCAACACAAGCATAAGAAGAGGTCATTGGAGGAGAGAAAAGACTTCTGTCTAAGCCGCAGCAAAATGAGAAAGACTAGCGTGGAAGAGGAGGCTGTTTGGGCTTCCTTTTGGTAACCGAATTGCAGGGAAGGAGGGCCGAGGTACAGGGGTAAAATCTGGAAGGTTTGAGGGCTGTTTCATGAGAGGACTGTCCCGAAACAAGGCTGCTGCAGACCTGTAGGTGAAGATCTAGGGCAGCCGCAGAGAATTGAAGGAGGGCCGAGGGTTGTTTGAGGGCTAGAACAGCCCAGACTTGCAGCAAACCACCTCGGACCCTCAAGGAAGGATAGCCAGAGTCTTGAGGAGGAAATCTCGGCAGAATTTAAGGGCTGAAGTGACTGTGGGTTTGCCCTAAACAGACCTAGGTTTACTACAGAAAATCAAACCTCAAACAGTGAGCTGAAGGTATGTACTTTGGTGCATTCTTGTAGGTGTTGGATCCGTGTTTTGGATCAGTTTGTTTAGAAGCCTGTGGGAGCCATTTGGAGGACTTCATGTTATGGTCAAAGGTCTATCCTAAGAGCAGATCTTGCAGTGGATGTATTGGGCATCATTGGTTTGTTGGAGGGCAACGTGTTGATCGCCTAAAGTAGCCCTAGAGCAGCATACACGAAGGATATTGGTTGTTGTGGGATTGGGTGAAGTTTGGAGCCTAATGTGCAGCACTTTGATGGACAAAGGTGACTGCTAGATTGGCGGATTGGAGCTCAGGGATTGGCCAGCCTACAGAGCAGATTGGATGAGCCCGTGTTCATTGTAGTAGATGTGACTTGCAGCAGTGATAGGAGGAAGCCCTCTTGGAGACTCTATGTGTTGTTCTTTGATGGACTAAGGGGCAGCTAGAGAGCAGATCGGGAGCAAAGGACTGGCAGGACAAGATATGACATAGAGGCTGCAGCGAGATTGTCATTGTATCTTGTATACCATAGACTGTTGTATTATTCATATTGGTTTAATATAATGAAGATGGGGTTGTACATTATTGTACAATATTTTGTTAAAAGTTGTGTATACATGTGCATCTATGATTTACTGCTTTATATTTTCCGCTGTGCAAAGTGGTTCTTGTTGAGATACTTGGTTTGGTAGCATCAGAGATACTAAGATTCTATCTTAGACCCAAGATAGTGGAAATTCAACAACTTTAACCTATTGTACGAGTTAATTTAGTTTGAAAAGAAGTTGTTCAAAGGTTGCTGCAAACTCTCCTTGGGTGCCCATTTTAAGAATCCTTTTGTCCCCTTCATACACCAAAAATTAAAAATTGTTATTTGGCATGCCTCAGCAAAAAAAGATGCCCTTCCGGTTGGAAATATCTTCACATTGACTAGGATTATCCAGTAAGTTGGTGTCTCCTCCAAATATCTATTTGAGTCTGGAATATTCAGAGGATCCTATTGGGCTCTCATTTTTCTGCTTTTGTGTTTAGTTTCTATATTCATAAAACAGATCAATGTTTTAGGATACTAGAATTAGTAAGACTTGGTTTTTTTCTTGTATTTTTTGCATAAGGCACCACGTCATTTGTTAGAATTGTCACTCTCATTAATATCTATGAGCCATTAATACTTGTAGTCAAATGTAATGTTAGATGTTGCGGTTAGGTGGTTAAACCGCCTTAACCACTTGGGGATATTATAAATTTGTACTAAGACATGCTGTGTGAGTGAGAGATGTATTGTTGCAACATTAGTAATAAAATATAACTCGTCTTCTTTCTCCACCATTGTGCATAAATGGTTGTGCTCTCATTTTCTTACATGGTATCAGAGCAACATACTGATTCTCAGTTCTGGAGTCAAATGATTGTTTGGGACTGAGCTTGAAAGATGGATTGAAAGAGAGAGAGGGTTGAACTACATGAGGCGAATTATGGCGTATGCATATATTTTAAATTTTTATAAGGTAAACTATAGAGAGTAATTTTTTTTGTTTTGTTTTTCAAGTTGGCAAAGAGACTAAAACATATAAGAATGACAAAGGAAGGGTTGGAAAAGAGCATATCCCAAGGATCCAATGGCACAGGAAGATGATTGCTGATTACAGAACACAGCAAGCACACAGAAGAGGAGGTAGCGGCCATAACCCAACTGTTAACAGAGAAATAGGCAGAGGTGCTGATGAGAGGTGACACAGCAGAATGATGTAAAAGTCACACTAGACTGATGGATTCAGAATTACTCAAAGTAGGAGACAGAACAATCTGAGCTCAGAGGCATACCAGAAAAAATCCCTTGATTTTCGAAGAGGCATACCTGCACAGCACCCATGCAATCACAAAGTGCAAAAGCCATAGTGCATACAGAGCAAAGAAACTCTGGTAGATTTATGCCCAGCAAGGGAAAAAACATGAGCACGAAAGGAAACTCTTCTGTGACTGGTCAAAATTTGCGCAGGGAGGAAAACTGACCATGAGTTTTTCTTAGACAGTTTGACATATGCATGAGTCTGATGTTTTCTTCTTGAAAATATTCTAGGCCCTAATTTCTGCAGCAGAATGCAGGCAGAGAGAATGAGCAACTCGTGGGGTGGAAAAGACAGACCCGAGGGTTGACACAGCTGATGAGTAGGAGAATCATGCAGCCCAGTATACATATTTTTGTTGCAGGGAGCAGCCCCAAAAGGTTGCAGAGCAGAAAACAAGAAAAAATGCGTGTGACAAACAATTTGCAGGAAAATCTTGCTCTGAAATGTGTCAGATGACCTGAATTTCGAATGTGATTTTCAGCAGGAAAAAATTCATGCACCAGACAGAACAGATGCAATTATGTGACATAGATTAAAACTGTGGATTTGGTCAGAAATTAGTAGTCTTTAATCTGAAACAAATGATGCATATTATGGATTGTTAGATAATTGTCACAATCATTAAGAAAAGGCAAAATATTTAACCCAAACTTGCACAGAAAACTATTCCAGAAGTGCTGCAATAAACAACCTTTTTAGCCCTTTAGTTTAAATTTTACGTGACCCCGAGGAAGTAAGCCAGACAGAAAAAATGAAGGAAACGAATTATAATAAAAACCAGTCAATTTAGAATGCTACTTTTAGCTGCTAAGAGTCTTTAGACAATGGGTACTATGGAAATATGCTCAGTTTATTGAGTAGCTAGGGGCGTCAAATCATACCTTCAATGAAAGAGGGTTGTGGCAATCTGATAGTAAAAAATTGTCTGAGGGAATTGGATGGAAATCTACCTTCAAAGAAAGGTCTATGCTTGTCAGCTGGGATGCCAAGAAGGTCGCAGGTCTGAAGGAGTTGTTACATCGAAGATACATCTCATGTTCAGTTGACTCTTCAAGAAAACTGGCAGGCACTGTGGTTGGTTACCTAGCTGACCTAGTGGATGGGAGCTAACCGATATGTGATCTTCACAACAGCTATTATTGTAAAATTCATGAATTATAAAATTTTTGAATGCTTGTATTGAGAAGGGTTAAAACCTCAGAAGCATTATTTCATTAATATTTAGTAGTCATCAATACTTGTAAGTTGTGATACATTGTAATGTTATACAGGTGACCAGTGCAATGTTAGGTGGTTAAACAAACAGGGTATTTTAAATTTGTAATGAGACATGGTGTGTTAGTGTGAGATATGGATTGTTGCAACATTAGAAATACAATACATATCTGATTTTCTCGTTTCACCATTGTACATAAATTTTTGTACTGCATTTTCTAACTTCATTTGCTATCTTGGTGTGCTGTATTACTAGTTATTCATGTATCCTGTGTGGCAATATATTATAATACCTCTCAAAATGCTCCATAGTTTTGGAATTGCTAATGATTATAGAAGACACCTGATAAGAAGGCATTTACCGTTCTCTATTTGTGTGTCTGTCAAGAAGTTGAAATGTTCTCATTATAGAAATAAAGTCAATTAATTTATTACAAAGATAAATATATGGTCTGAAGATGTCAGTCTTATCCCCATTGCATTTCCCTCTATTTCAAAGAATATTTTTGAGGGACAGCTATCTGTGAGCATACCATGGAACTATATTGTATATTTCTTATGGGTTTCCTTGGTCAAAATGTGATTCAAACCTTTATTCAGCTTTTTCATCAAGTTTGGCTTAGTATGTGAAGTTAAAAAAAACATAGCTACAGGAGGTTTTCATGTGTTTCTTTTGTCTGTAAGTGGTTCTTTATCATTTGCACTCCTGTCTATATATTGGACCATGTGGAAACTATTTCATTCATGGGTGTCCTTTTACTGCATTCAATGTGTTGAAGCATTCCCCATTAGTGGAGTGATGCTTCAACAATATAGACCACTTTGTGCCTCTTTTTCTTTTCCTTATGGTTAGGTTGTGCTTTATACATGTTGAAATGATATATGCAAGAATGGTCAAACAAACATGATATTTACAACTTTGTCTATTTGTTGTTTATATGCTTATTAGTTAGCATACTAAACAAGTTTTAAAGGTCCTAATTTTATGCACTCTGTTCTGGCATTGGAATTGTAACTTTAATAACTTTTTGGGCATGGACTTTTCAGAATTATAGACAGAAAATATGGGGGATGTAATAGATCTAAATGGAGATGGAGGTGTGCTGAAAACCATAATAAGGTCAGCTAAGCCAGGTGCTATGCAGCCAACTGAAGATCTTCCCAATGTCGATGGTACGAGTCTTATAATTTCAGGATATTTTTTTATGTGTATTCCATTGTGGTTGGCTGGACTTGAATTTAGTAGAGATTATGTTTATGTTTATTGCATTCTAAAATATGCTTTTTTATTGAGTATATAATTATGATTTTACATGGAATAATCTTTTGGCTATGTTCTTAATGGCTCTAACCTTATTTGCCACTGGAAGAAATCTCTCTATGGTCTTAAGCAAGTGTTCAGGGCTTAGCATGCTAAAATGGATAGCCTTCTTCTTGACATTGGCTATTCTTGATCTCATTATGACCCTAATGTCCATACCAAGAATGTAGGAAACCATCTCATAATACTTATCTTTATGTTGATGACCTTATTCTCACTAGTAGGATCCCCAACATTTAAACCATGTGAAATCCAAGTCTTAAGAAGAAATTTGAAATGATAGACTAGGATTTACCTTCCTAGTCTAAGTATGCATGTCTTCTTCGTTGCTTTCACATGGAAGATTTCAAGTTGGCCCTTTCTCCCTTCCAACCTGGAGTCAAAGTTGCTACCATGTGTAAAAAATGATACTTTGATATATTCAGGACATATTTCAGTGTGGGATACATCATAGTTTAAGGGGGGGGAGGGGGTTCTCTCCTTTGTTGGTTGGTTTCATTGATTCTCATTGATTGGTGACTCTAATGATCAAAAGTCTACTGCAAGTTAAGTTTTTAGTCTTTGTTCGAGATTCGTCACTTGGGCTTTTGGAAGAAACAACAATCTCTTGCTCTTTCTTAGCATAAGCAGAGAATTGAGCAATATTTAATGCAAGTCAAGAAGCTTTGTGGCTTCTACATATCCTTTCAGAGTTTGGATTCTAGCAACAACCATCGACCACACTTTGGTGTGATAACTAGAGCGTTGTCAAGCTTACCAAATATCCAACTCAACATCATCGTAGTAAACACATTGAGCTACACATGCACCTTATCAAAAATATATTCATGATTGCATTTTGAAAGTTATCTTCTGTCCTATGGATGATTAAGTTGTAGACATTTTCACAAATTTTCTTATGGAAGCGAAGTTTTTGAAACATCGGTGTAATGTACCAGTTTATAATTTTCCTAATTTTCTCGGGAAATTGCTTAAAAATTTCTACCATAAATTTCTCCAAGCAATTGCAAAACAAGAACCATGAAATTGTGACAAAAATAAAATAACATTTCCAAATAAATCCATAAATGCCACAATTGTAAATAGCACAAGAAATGGAGAATTGAGCAACTTTATTTATTTACTGGAGCAATTCCATACAAAGCTCTCGATAGAAATAGCTGCAGTGATCGCCACAAAAGATCTGCTGCAATAATAAATCTGGCCTCCAAAATGGAACTGGAAATCAATTAGCTGCGCCTGTGAATCACTGCCCAGAAATTCTACTGCTGCTACTTGGTGGGGTGAATTGTGATTTATGCCCT
This sequence comes from Pinus taeda, assembly GCA_000404065.3. Classification (NCBI taxonomy): domain Eukaryota; kingdom Viridiplantae; phylum Streptophyta; class Pinopsida; order Pinales; family Pinaceae; genus Pinus; species Pinus taeda. The sequence goes on along the minus strand of APFE030140596.1, from coordinate 2,240 downwards.
CAAATCTGCTCCATAATTTCTGCAAAATTAATTGGAGGCTTCTTCTCTCACCAAAATCCACCAAACCCAGAAAAATATTGGGCTAATTCTAGCTGACCCTGAAAGCCTCAAAAAGTGCGAATTACCTAGAGAATATTGTTGCTAATGCTGCCACTGTTGGAGAAGAATTGGAATTTCCGCCGTCGAAAACACTCAGAAAATTATGAAAATTTAACCCGGAGCTCCTCACACCAAACGCATAAAAACCCAGAAATGGTTTGGCTAACTCCAAGCCAAAATCGAACCCACAATGTGATGGAATCTGCCAACTAACCAACAATCCTTGTTTTAAGATCCGACCGGCTCGGATCCGACTTGGCCTTGTTGGACCGAGCCGGAATTTTTTTTTTGACCCGACAGATTAACCGGTTTGGTAGGCCGAGTCATGACTGACTCGGCTGACTTATTGCATGACTCGGCCAACCCGGCCGGATCCGCATCTACTCGGCCGAGTCAATCAATATGGTCTGTAACCCCAAAAAAACTGCGATTTTTCATATTTTTTTTAAAATTTTTAACTTTTCGCTGAGTGTTGGGGACTCCAAGGTGCTTTACAAATTGGTTAAATGCTATTTGGGGTCCATTCCCCTCTCCCAAACCCTATTTAACCCACTCAAATGCTCTCATTCTCTCACAGCCATCTCATGCATTTAAGTGAGAACTTCAGTGAGAGTTAGTGAGCAGTGCTTGAGTTTGTTTTTGGATCAGTAGTGAGGAGTCTTGAGGAGTCTTGGGCAAGCATTGTAGCTGGAGTGAAGAGCTTCTTGGGCAGCCATTTGGAGCAGCATTGAGGAGTTGATTCTTGGAGCAAGCTTGAGGAGGCAGTTTTTGTCTAGAGGTATTTTTTTTCACTTGTACAAATCTGTTTTTGCTTATTAAATTTTAGGTGCATATCTAGAAAGCTTAGAGAGTGTTTTTTGTGAAAGAAATGAACATTGAATCAATGTTTTTTTTTTTGTTTCATTTTCAGATTGTTTGCTTTCATTTCCTAGTCAAAAAATGACACCTAGAGTGAGAGATTCTGCTTGGGCATATGTTGAAATGGTTGATAGTCAAATGCATTGCAAATTTTGCCAAAGGAAAATTAAGAAAGGTCCTAGGGGCATTAATAGGCTGAAACAACACTTGGCAGGGATTAGAGGCCAAATTACTCCATGTACCTCACCAGAAGTTGGGGAGATTAGGAAGCAATTGTTAGCCAACTTTGAGAAGTTTAAAGAAGATAAGGCTAGGCAAAAAGAGTTAGAGGCTGAAATTGGGAGGAAGAGGGAGATACAAAAAATGATGGCTACCAACCCCCATTATGATTTTG
>APFE030140594.1:122659-154255 GCA_000404065.3 Pinus taeda | reverse complement strand
GAATTTACAGGGTAAGTGCCTCAGACAGAACACCAGAAGGACACCGCTCACAAACAGATCACAGATCAATACACCAGTATTTTGACGTGGTTAAAACCCTCAGAGAGGGAAACAGTCCACGGCCTGCGCAACGTGGCTACTACAGGCAATTTATTAATAAAAGAATGAAAATTTACATAAGCTTCTCTCATGCACGGTTAACCTACAAATGACCCTCCATTCGCTTTAAATAGAATTCATGGACCAATCGGGTGTCAAGCCACGGATCAAGTGTCGGTAATACCGAGGAGAGAATGAACCGTCGGATCACTACATATCGTGACCGTTGGATTGTAAGTTACAAAATGTACAACGGTAAAGAAACACACTTTACCTAACTCTATACCTAACTCTATACTAGACCAAGTTGAACTTAACTATTTCCTATGTGTCGGAATATCCTAACATTAACAGCATGTGGGTGACCGTAAAAACTATCCTTGAAGATAATGAGAACCCCTGATCTGAAAATGATCCAATTATGCTTATGATAGGTAATAAATTCTAATGCAAAGTCGCCACCAAGCTTAGCTAACGGAATAACAGTCTCTTCTTTGTCAACAAAAACTATGTTTCCACCCTCTGTGACACACAAATCCTTCCCCTGACTTCCCTCCATGCAATTAACCTCCACCATTCTTATTACTCTTTCTATGTCTCTACGCAGACTACCCTAGATCCCCTGCCATGGCCACAAGACCTTTGAGAAATACCCTCGGATAGAGACAAGCGAAATCATGAGACACGAAATCATATCATTACTCAATTTATAGAATATGTTAGTCTGAACTCTGACGAAAAATTGATGAGGGGTACTCATTATGTCGATATCCCAATGCTCCACCATTATTTCTTTGCTCAATGAGGCATCCATCGACTTGTCCCACTGCATCTTTCCTCACATGAACTGACCTTCTCAGAGAAGAGGAATTAAATGCTCATCACCCTCCCCATTATTTCGCATGTTTCCTTTGGTTTTTCGCCAACTAGTGCAACTGGTACGAGGACTTGATGCCTGAGTTCTCATGCCGAGAAGCCTCCCAAGTCCAAGTGTAGTACGAGCATGTGGGAAGCATCCATGCTGCATCATAATCCCAACTTCAAAGAAGCCACAAGGCGGGAGGATGGGCTCGAGTAAATGAATGGCAATGGGATTCCAAGGGCAGGGGGATAAGGGAGAAAAGGAAGGGGAGGTGAATGGGAGGGAGGATAAGGGAGAGGGGAAGGGAGGAGATTTGGAAGGGAATGAGGATGGAGTAGGATGGAATAAGAGATGAGATAGGGGGTGGGGCAGTAAAAATTCAAATGGTCTCTTTTATTAAAAATATTGATCCTACCAGGAGCACACTACGCTATCAATATAATGTGATTCATAACAACTATTAGGGAATGTATACCTTTTCCACTATATTTTCCACTTTGTTGCTTTCCTTAGACATCCGATAAGCCAAATTGGCATGCATGTCATCTTCTTTATCATTACCTCTTAGGATATGGAAAATTATTGGCCAAAGAGAGGGATCATACCTTGGGATCTCTTAATGATCTGGTTTAGTTTTGTGTTTTGGGTTGTTGAGTTGTATTTCATATGCTTTATGATCAGCATGGAATCCCTTAGAATTTGCATGTCCTTGATGCCCTTTTATTGAGCCAAAGAATACCCAAGGTACAACCCATAATCCTCAGCTTGATTATTTGTCTTCATTCCTAGGCCCCAAGAATATTTGTATTCTATGATTCCTTCATGATTAATGAGAATCCATCCCCCGCCTGCCACCCAAAAAAGGCGAGCGCTCTTGGACCAAGAAACAAGTAACACCTACGACTATTCAATGCCCTAGCTCATGTTTAAGCACAAGATTTAACCATCTTTATGAGTCCAACTTTACCAACCAGCCGCCTCCGCCAACCTTTAAAAGGTGAGCGGGCTTGGCCATGGAAACAAGTAACACTTGCGACTAGTCAATGCCTGCACTCATGTTTGAGCACAAGACCTAACCATCTTTACGAGTTTGAATTTTAGCAACCAGTTGCCTCCATCAAACTTTAAAGGTGAGTGAGATTGACCCATGAAACAAGTAACACACATGACTAGTCAACGCCCTCACTCAGGTTTGAGAACAAGACCTGACCGTCTTTATGAGTCCGAATTTACCAACCAGCCGCCTCCGTGGACCTTGAAAAGCCCATTATAGTTAGAAACAATTTCATATAATTATTTTTTATGAGTGGGATCACAATCTTGGAAAGCTTCAGATCTCACTACATCTTTTTGTCTCACAACCATGAGCATGCACCCTTTGCTGGAATTGATCAATCTCTTCATCTTACCTGCACATATAAGATTGACACTGATTTTTGCACAATGAGATCTAACAATGTATTCCACCTCATATTTTGTGAGATGATACTTGTTTTCATGGCGAAAGAAAATTACTTTCCTGTCATACAAATATGGACTCCCTAATACAATGCCATAGATATCCAAAGGTATAACATCAAGGTCAACCTCATCTACTAGTTTGGATGCACTCACAAATCTAGCTCTACACTGCTTTCTTACATGTAATTTGGCTTTATCACACACCCAACCAAGGGGGTAGGGTTTCGGATGCGGCTTGGTCTCTAACCCTAAATTCTTAACCAAGGATTCTGAAATCAAATTTGCTTTTGATACCATATCAAACAAGGTTTCCACTTTAGTATGTTTCATTACGACTCTAATGTGGAATAATTTAGTCCTCTTTTGTTCATTAACAAGAGACTAATTTGAATAAATCATACTTGCATGCAATTCATAATTTTCAATAGCATGAACAGAAAGAGTACCTTGTATGCCCACTATTGTGATCTGTGTGTTGTCTCCAGAGTCTGATCCAAGGTCCTATTGTACAGTTATCGTCGTATTTTTCTTATTCTTTCCTCCAAATCTCTTTGGTTTCAACTCTGGATGCAACTTCCAACAGTGTTCATCATCACGACCTTCCTTCTTTCAATGTGTGCAATATGGCTTGGCTTCTCCCTCCTTCTTGGTTGTAGTTGCCTTCTTTTCCTTTCCCTTGCCTTTCCCTTTGAACTTGCCATTTTGAGGTTTGAAATATGATTTATTGGGTTGATATTATATTTCATTCTTTCCCCTGCTTTTGAATGGCCTTCACACTGGCTGCATCAATAGAAGTAGGCTCAAATAACAACAAAGAATGCCTGATGTAACTATGTAAAGCACCAACATACTTTGTTACAATTTCTAGTGAATCAAGTGAAATGCCCAAATTCAAAGCTTGTTTTCTAAACTCTTTTGTGAAGATTTGTACATTTTTACCCTTTCCTTGTCTCAAATATTTCCATTCCATTAAATCATTTTGTCGATAGCCCAAAGGATAAAGCTAATCTTTTAATGCATAAACAAAATTGGACTAAGAAGAAAGGAGATTACCCAAGTTTTTGTTGCCTTTCTGCAACTTTCTCTCCCACCAAACGAGCATGGTGCCACTCATCCGAAGAGATGCTAATTGGATATTGGCCTCATCCTCCTCGATCTACTTAATTTTGAAATAAACCTCGATTTCTCTGATCTAATTGTTTAATTTCTCTCCACTAATTCTCCATTATATTTGGGTAAATCAAACTTTACATCTAGCTTTAAAAGTGACTTTTCATATGCATTCCTATGATGCATGTTAGAATGATGAGAAGAGGAAGAAGAACTATCAATAGAGGATTGAGAGGTTGGTTTAGAAGGCTCTCCTATTCCACCTTCATTATTTACTGAGGCATGATCATCTGGTTCTTTCTTCTTAGGCTTAATTGTCTTCTCATATTCTGCAAACAACTTGTCAACTTTATATGCCATTCCTTCTCCTCTTTGGAGATTTTTTTTGTTAGCATTCACTCATGCAACTCGCATAAAGAATACCTACTCTGATACCAAACTTGATATAGATCTTTTACTTCAAGGATGCATACAAAATTGTATTTAAAATAGAATGTAACCAAGCAACATAAACACATGAAAAGAAGCGGAAATAAAAAAGAAACCATGAGATCAAAGGCACAAGACAATTTGATGATGGAGTTCACCTAATGTTGGCTACGTCTCTGGGCCCTACTCAATGTAGGGAGGCCTCTTTCATTAAATGGGAATAGAAATAAATTACAATCAATTACATAAATGACACTTATACCTCCATTTAATGGAATGGTATGAAAATGCAAAGTTCAGCTGCAGAAGCAGACATCACCATTGAATTTGTGGTGCAAAATCGTCTCAAACGACTCTAAACTTGACCCTGTTCTAAGCAGGTGACTTCTTAAGCTCTAAGGAATCTTCAGATTCCCTCAAGATTCCCTACAAAATGATTCTCCCAATATTCCTTAAGGATATTTCTTGAAAACCATGCCCACCTCTGTGCAATTCTGGCTTAGGGCATGCTCCTCTACTTGTAACTCGCTCTCGGTTCCACTTGTCGGATCTCCCCTCCTCCCTCGTCGAGCGAATGATGAAGGTATATATGTAGAGGAGTGGTGGAACTTCCAACACATGGTTGAACGCCTTGTTGGTTAGCAGCATTAAAATAAAGATTTTGGTTGGGGAGGTCCCGGAGTCCAACCCGCAAGACTCCCCATTATGGCACTTTGTGATTATGTTTAGTGTGTGTTATACAATAGTTGTGTTTTTTTTTTTTTTCAAATTTATGATGTAACACCCTCCTCCCACATCTACCCAAGTAACTAGCCAATCATCGTAAACATGTGATGAGAAGTTACTATAATATAATTCGACCTCCTAAGTCACGTTAAGGAAGTGTAACTGACACAAACACACCATACAAACCTTCAACATCAGCTAATGGACCCCTAAGAACCATCCCAACATTTCTACTAACCAGCCCCTAGGTCTCACTGAGTCTTTAAATTATTAAACCTCTGGATGCTCCCATGTTATGGGCATGCCTGTGTCTAGGGACTATTTCCAGCAGACCTGTGCCAAAGTCCAGGGAATTTAAGGCACTTTTCAAGCCTAGAATTTTGGCCACTTCCCAGAACTTCCAGAATCCATTAAACACATGATAACAAAACTAATAAGCCAAAAAATAACTCCAAGACTAGGCCTGACCATCCCCAATCAAGACTGACATTATGTCAAACACTTGGCATTAATGCAATCTACAAGTCTATATGACAAATCTAAGCATAGGGGTCTCATACTTATCAGAGACTCTCTAAGAAGCATTGATGCCTCAACACATCAACTACCATTTCATCCATTAGGTCATATTAGATACATTTTTCATTCATTTATGAGTAAAAACATTATGAGAGCCATACATATATACTATCATAAAACATACATATAACCAGCATAATAGCAGCAGAACTACCAATGAAATCACAACCATATAAACCACATATAGACTAGTATAATACTCAGAAATACAAGGATAAATAGCCTTATATTGATGATGCAAAATCCAAACCCGAGATGGGACTTCCACATTCCATCCGACCGTAGAATGGCTGAGCCAAATCTCTCTTCATCCATTCACCCATTTTCCTTATTCCAAACATGAATGTGGAATCTCGTAGAATAAATCAATCTAAAACCATCCAGGGCTTCCAGAGGCCAAACCACCTCAAGCCATCAAACATTAATTCGACCTCACAGTCGGACATCATAAACCATCATCAGATTGGGCTCTACCTAAGCGTTCCAGGGCTCCAAATCATTTGTTCCAACCAAGGCTTCCAGGACTAGTAACTCAACCCATAGTTTTCATTAGGCTTCCAGAGCATTTGTCCAACTAGGGCTTCCAGGACTAGTAAATCAACCTACCAAGGGCTTCCAAAGCATTTGTAAAATAAAGGCTTACAAGACTAGTAACTCAACCCAAGTTATTACAGGGCTTCTAGAGCATTTTTCCAACCAGGGCTTACAGGAATTAGTAACTCAACCCAAGCTAAAGGAAATATGAGAACCAGCCACAAAAAGAAAGAAATGAACCCACAACACCATGGCTATCTATGAAATGAAAGGGCTAGGCAAATCCATTGCCAATCCATGCAATCCTCCATGCTAATCACAGATCATAACCAAGAAACCACATGCATGTGCCATGCATGCCGAAACTAGTGAGGAAAACATACATGCAACTTGATATCTACAAGCAAAACCCATTATAGTTGTTGATCCCGATGTCCTCTTGTAGTTTCTAGCTCTTCCTTTTCCTACTTGCTCCAAAAATCCAAGTATGCCACACTCTCCAAAAGTGCTCCCAGAAAAATCTAAGTGTCCAAGAATGAGAGAGAGAGAGAGAATAATGAGAGAGCTCCAAAACTCAACTGACCAAGCCTTTGCCATTGATCCTCAAAAGCCTTTTTATCAATGTGGCCTCTATTTTCTTCATTTTCCTCCTTGCGTGCCATCTATGACCTTTCACCTTCCTTTTCTCCTAATTTCCTTTATTTTAGTAAATAAATGCCAAATAATTCCTCATTCCTTTCCAAATCCTTTGCCATTGCCTTTTCCAATTTCCTTAGCCATAATAAACTGAAATTAACACCCACTAGGATGTTTTTACCAACCATTCAGCTTGGAATACGTGTCTCATAAATTATGGCCTTATATACCATTACTTGATTTTCTTAACCAGGGTTGTTACGTATGGGACCGCCCGTTGGTGAACCGGCCCACCCAGGTTGGGTGGGTTCAACCCTCGTCCGCTCCCCTTTTGGTAGTTGTTGAAATTACAATTACACAATGTAATATGGACGTTGGGCCTGGTTGGCTGGGTTTGACCACCAACCAACCGAACCTTATATAGTTTTCTTATTTTTTATTTAAAAATAGGTATTCAAAAAAATTTGTTGTTTTTTAAGGGTCACCGTTTTTTTAATTAGGGGACAATTTCTCCTTTTCCACCACCATTACGTGCCAACTTATCGCCTATTTAGTGTTGCCACCTAGTTTCACCAAAACTTTGACGTCCCTAACTTTCACATATGAACTCAGATTGAGGTGTCATTCACACCGTTGGAAAGCTTGCACCGAGATATTCGATATGACCCTGGTTCCACCTCAATCCAATGATTTTTATTTTTGATCTTTTCCAAAGCCACTTCTATTTTTGGAGCCACCTAGATCAATTAGAAACTAATACTCTTTTCCCTCTGTTTCTATTGAATTTTGAAATTTTCAATTATAATGTTCATAATTGTTCAGTGGGTTCTGGTGCATTTGTAAATGTAATTCCATTATCTGTTGCAAAGAAAATAAATGCCATATGGGATAAAACTAATGCATAGATTATTGAACTAGACAAATCTCTAGTCCAAGCTATTGGTGAACTTAGAAATGTCGCTATCAGATTATCTAAAGATGATCGAGTTCACCAATGTATAAATATCATAATTGTGGACATACCGGAAGTTTATGGGTTACTCGTTAGTAGAGAATGGTCAAGCAAATTACAAGGGTATTTTGCAACTCACTAGTCACATTTGTGGCTTTCGTACAAGGGCAAGAACAATCAGATCTAGGTGGAAATATAACCTTACATGAAATACATGGTTACATCTTTCGAAGGGAAAAATGAGTCAGTCACTTTCGCCGATCTAATTTTTAGTTAAAAAAAAATGGAAATTGACCTTAGGTGTTATCTTGCACATCCATTACTAGTTCCACTAGATACATAGCTAGAGCTCCTCCCTTGTTCTTTGACTGGTGCAAATGATTTATGTAATATAGATGTACATAGAATTACTAGTAATAATAGTAGTAATTGTACAAGAAATAGCTTCGTATCTTGTAAATTTTGGACTCTTCAATTTGACGGCTCCAAGATGCCAGATGCTTCTGGAGTCGGTTATGTCCTTATAGACCTGCATAATAAGAAACTTGTACTTTCATGTCATCTGGAGTTCAAGTGCACTAATAACCCTACATAATATGAACCACTCATACTTGTATTAAAGAAAGATATAGACCTGAAGGTAGAGCTTCTAAATGTAATCGATGACTCAGAGATAGCCACTCGTCAGGTACGAGATACTATACATTGTGTTTCACCTCGTCTAAAAAACTACCAACATGAGGTTTGGAATTTGATAAATCATTTTAAAGTTTTCAATATTTGAAAGAATAACTTCGGCGTAAATCACATGTAGACAGACATTTGTCGACGCGTTTCGAACCAACCAATGTGGTTCATCGTCAAGACAAGTTGAAGAAACAGACCAGCTTTACATGCTTAAATAGTCTGAGCAGAGCCTCCAACGGCTATCTTGATCAACGGCTAATTTTGACTTAGGGACCGCAGTCAAAAAGTCAAATTGATAATTTAATGGGAGTTAGTTATCATACCTTAAATTATATAAAAGAAAAACTTATAGATGTTGTTTACGTTATTAGTTTATTAAAAAATGTAACTTATATGGGAATTAGAAAGACCTAAATAAATATATAAAAAAGTAATTATAGGATGATAGTTAGTTATAATAACTATATATTATTAGAAAGTCAAAAATTAAATAGAAAAATATAAATATAAAAATAATAGAAGTTAGTTGAAAGGTATAATTAAAAATGTAAATTAAATGGGAATTAGTTAGGTTAAAGACCAATATATATATAAAAATATATATAAGGTATGTTAGTTAGTTAAAAATAGATAAATATATATAAAAATATATAAATGAACTAATTTTATAGGTGATTACGTTAGTAGTAGGTTAAAATTTTATAATGTAATTAAATGAAATGAAATTAGTTAGATTAAAGACCTCATTTTCATATATATATATATATATATATAATATTATATATATATATATATATATAAGGTAATTTTCAATATTGTTTATGTTCCAAGAGTTAGAAACACAGCAACAGATAAATGAGCAAATTTTGTTGCTAGGATGCAGCTGATTTTTCTATTGAAATTCTATATAAACCATCTTTACCTGACAATGTCACTAACTTATGCGTTTTCAATGATGACCAACAAATACTACACTTTATGGTGAATGTTGATGTAATTAAAGACGTTTCCAAAGAAGAGGATGAGCATGAGTAGGTTCTGCAAGAAGCATCTCAAGCACCGAAAGGAAACACTATGCCAAAAGGTGTGGTGTCCCTAGAGAAGTTATATGACTTGTAAAACTGGTTTAGAGTGCCAAAAAACACAAAGAATCATATTTCAAAGCTTGCATATGAATAAGTTAATTTTGGAACCTCACAAGATCCAAAGTATGTCAATCTTGGTACATGTTGTTCCTTACAGCAGCGACAAGCATTTGTTCATTTATTCAAGCGGGATGTGTTTGTTTGGACATACGATGATTTAAAGACTCGTGATACCTGCATCATACAACATGTGATTCTTATAAAAGAAGGGGTGAAATTGTTCCAACAAAAGCTATGAAAAGTTCATCCGACACTGGAGCCCCTTATTCAAAAGGAATTGAGAAAGTTGTTGGATGCTCGGATCATATTTAAAGTCAGACCTTCCACATGGGTGTCCAACTTGGTCCCAGTAAGAAAGAAGTCTGGTGAAATACACCTATGTGTTGATCTATGAAATATTAACCAAGCTTTTGATAAAGACAAATATCCAGTTCCATCCATGGAGCAGATACTCCAAATAATATCTAGGTCTGAAATTTTTTCGGTAATAAGCGAATTTTCAGGCTATAATCAAGTGCTCATAGCGGAACCGGATAGGTTGAAGACTATGTTACGGATTAAATGGGGAACATTTGCATTCAAAAGAATGTCATTTGGACTAATAAATATTGGGGAAACTTTTCAAAGAGCGATGGACATCGCCTTTTGTGGCCTTATAAGTCAGAGTGTTGTTGTCTACTTAGATGATGTCATTGTATTTTATAAGAAAAGGTTGGATCATGTATGACATCTAAAGCATATATTCGAGTGGTTTCGGAAGTATGGAATTTCTTTGAATCCCAAGAAGAGTGTCTTTGGTGTGTCCGAAGGGATCCTGCTAGGGAACATCATAGAAAAGAGCGGTATCAATATTGACCCCTATAGGGTCAAGGTTATCACATAGATCTAGTTCCTAGTGAATAAAAAAACCATGATGTATTTATTAGGGAAAATCAATTTCCTCATAAAATTCATCTTTGATTACACACAAATAGTCAAATCCATACTGGAGATGGTTACGAAAGATGCAGTATATAAGTGTGACAAATGTGAGAAAGGCACTTTTGCTTGGATTAAACAGGCTATTGTTGATGCACCTGCAATTTTATTCCAAGTTACAGTAAGGATTTCTTGCTATATACATTTACTTCGAATTTATCGATTATCGTTGTATTAACTAAGAAGGACAATGAAGGAAATCAACGACCTATCTCTTTTATGAGCACTATTCTATATGGACTAGAATTAAATTATCTTTCCATTGATAAACAAGTGTACGCAGTATATAAGGCAGTGAATTATTTCAGGCCCTACTTATTGAAAGCTCACACCATTGTATTTGTACCTCACCTAGCAGTAAGAATGTTGCTTGTGCAACAAGAGTTGGGTGAGAAGAGGGCTAATTGGGTGACCTGTCTTCAAGAATATGATCGAGTTCAAACCACTTCATATTATAAAGGTTCATGGCCTATGCAAACTAACAACCAAAGAAAAATATGCTTCCGAACAAGATCTCTTGGGATGGGAGCCGAAAATTGAAATGTACAATATTGATCACATTCCTCAGTCCACATCCACAGTGCCTTGGTATGTAGAGTTACAACATTTTTTAGAACATGGCACCTTTCCCTCGCACTTGTCAAGTAAACAGAAAAGAGAAATCTTCTTAAAGGCTCTATCATATTAGCTAGTCCATGGAGTGCTTTTCGAGAAGCACCATAATGGATTTATGTTAAGGTGCCTTAAGCTACAAGATACAAAGAAGGTTCTGGAGGATCTACATGATGGGCCCGTAGGTGGCCACTATGCACGCAACACCACAGCGCACAAAGTTATGAGGGCTGGTTACTATTGGCCCACTCTTTTTAAGGATTCTCACGCTTAAGTCCGCAGGTGCCAATCTTGTCATAAATTCATCAATCGTGATCAGAGGTCAGCCACCCCTTTGCTCTTAGTAGTAGTCGAAGAACCATTTCAACAGTGGGACCTTGATGTTATTGGAGAGATTCTTCCACACTCATCAAAGCAACACCAGTATATCCTCACAACTACAAATTATTCAACCCGATGGTCGGAATCAGTTCCACTCAGACAAGTAAATGGCCAGGAATTCATTCACTTTATACACCATAACATCATCACTAGGTTTGGAATTCCTACATCATTTGTCTTTGATAATGCAATTTACTTATCATCATTAAAAATTTATGATTTTTCATAGGAAAATGGGATATTTCTCAAGCATGCATCTAATTATTATCCCTAGGGACATGGTCTAGCTGAATCTACTAATAAAAATCTTATCCTCATTATTAAGAAGACTATTTTCCTTGAAAGAGCTAGCATACTGCTTTAACTAATTCCCTATGGGCCAACCATGTCACTCCCAAGCCTTCCCTAAATACCTCGCCATACTTTCTGGTGTATGGTAAAGAAGTTATCTTGCCTTCAAACCTATACCTCCTAGCCTTGAAACTCTCTTAGGAGTCACAAGGTAAACCTTGCCTACTGGTTCAGAATGGGATAAACACTTTACTGAAACTCAAGGAAGAGAAACTAAAATATAAGGATCGATTTGTTGTGCATTGTAACCATATAAACCATTGGTTTGATAGAAAATCCGCAGGGGTGAAGAGATTTGATGTGGGCGACCTAGTTCTGAGATGGGATAAACCCCATGAAGACAAAGGTAAACATACAAAGTTTCATCCATTATGGATTGGACCATTCACAATTGAAGAGAAACTCAACCATAATGATTTCAAGCTCAAATATTTTGATAGAAGGATTGACACCCTACCCATAAATGGTCGAGATCTAAAGCATTATTTCCAGTAGAAGCTACGAGTTGTACTTCATGTACATATTATTTTTGCACTTTCTTTTCTTTTGTTTAAGTCAGTTGCGTGTCACATTTTTATTATTTTCTGTCATGTTGTGTATAATTGTTGGTCATTGTACATAAATAAGACATGTGTGTAAAATTTCATTGCCCGAGAACATTGTAGTGTAATCAAAGAGAAGTGTGACAACTACAATGCTTGGTTTTCTGATTATTCTCCTTCTTTGTTCGGGAAAGTGTTGTAGGTTAGGTAAGTCCAGATGGAAAATATGATTCATCCAATAGGAGAACATTGAGGGAACCTATTATATATGTGCTTATGGTAGCACTTGAACTGCTCAACTTGGCTTATGTCTACTTGTGTATTAACTCTTGTCCAATTTATTAGATAAGGGATAAGGGGGGAATCTAAAGCGAGCAAACCTAAATCATAGGTCTCAAAATACTTCTCTGAATGGGAAACCTCCTCTGCTCTCAATAAGTCAGGATCTTTCTTCCGCTCATCAAAAAAATAATAAGTGCCAATACACAAGTCTACTAAATAAATAAATAAAGGGTGAAAGAAGAAAAAGGCTTCCTACGCAAGGAGGTGAAGCAAGCGACTTCACTGGGGTACTGTCCAGGCTCGCTGGTAGTGAAGCAATGCTTGTGCTCCTGAAGTGACTCCGTTAAGGTATTTTCCAGGCCTGTTGGCATTGGAGCAACACCAGAGATGAAACTTCATACTCTTAATATCCTAAACTCACCGCACACATTACCCTTTCCTGAATTGAACTAATTATGATGCAGTGTATCTTTGTATGAGTTCAACCAAGTATAGAAAAGATAAGATGTTATGTATGAAACTGGATAGAAGAGGGGAACTTGGGGAAATCAATACTTCCTAAAGCTCTAATATTTAACCAAAAGTTGAATCTCAAACAGAGGAGTTGAAATTCGCCCAGTGTGTCACCAAGTGTTGTTGTTGCTAAAACACTATCCAAAATTTCACTACATTATAATTTTGGAGCCTACTTCATGGTCATATCATCCACCACCTTTATTGTCAAGTGTCGTTTTGTGTTGTTTCATGTGTTTTGAGTGTTATTGAGTGTTCTTAAGTGTCATTGTTGTTAGGGTCCTATAAATATAGGGGTCTTGTATAATTAATAATTTATTCATCCCACTGGGATATTGTATAAATTTATTTTTCATTTTAAATTTTTTTAGCTCATAAAAAGAAAGACAAAAAAGAAAAGACAAAAAAATGAAAAACTGAAAAAAGAAAGAAAAAATAGAAAAAGAAAAAGAAAAATAAAGGGGAATAAAAAATATGTATATGTGAAATAAAAGACTAAAAATAAAAAATAATAACAATAATAATAATAAAATCCCATATGGCGTGCCGGTCAAAATGTTGCTTTGACTTCTCAATAAAGTTTGATTTAAATCTGTATTTTTCATAAACTTTAGGTTTATATGTTTTATTGTCGCATGAAATGATATTTTGTCGTGTTGTGATAACTCTTGTACATGAATCTACGGTAGCGATGACCCCTGCCTAGATCAACAATGGGAGGTAGATTTCAGACCCCCCCCCCCACCCGCACTATCGATGATTAACGGAGGGGTGAGTGGGTTCTCGAAAAGCGGGTTTGTACAAACACCACTCATATGACGTGTTCGCTTCTCAAGGTTTTCGGGGGGTCCCTTCCCAAAACTATTTACCACGTCTACCCCCCCCGAAAAAACACCGCCTCCTCACTCTTTCTTCCTGTCACCTCTACCCATATTCTCGTGCCAGTTGTCATACCTTCTGCCATCCATTTCATTCCCCCACATCGTCCCACCATTAAAACTTCAAATCACCCGCCAAATTACAAATGAATGTTGAGCATTAAATTATCTCCCACTAATCGACCTGTTTTTGAATTAAATGCCTCTACTCCCGAAACGGTAATAATTTTGTTATAATCCCTGCTAATTCTATTATAAAAACCCCTCAGAAACCTGCAACTCTTTCCTTTCCAACGATCTTTAAATTTGTGCACGTCAATCTCGAACCATTCTGAAGTTATCAACCGTCGTCTGTCAGTTATCCCTCTACAAAACTCAACCAAACAAGCACTTTGGTAACCCCGTTCTTTCGTGTTTCTTTGTAATTGAAAATGTTAATCCAAAAGGGAAAAGGAAAGATGCCTGAGGAAGATCCCATGATTCCCCATGTCCCTGACCTTAATAGGACTCCCCTGATCGATACCAAATACAAAATTGTTGAGACCGATTGCAAGTTCGATCTATACGAACTCCATAATTGGGAAAAATGAAAATACCTTGATCACAGTGATGACTTGAGCATCTGGGATTCCTTTCTCCCTCAATTTATCTTCCCTCAAACCAGTTTTTTCACTGAGTTTTCTACCTGGTGTCATCTTAGATACCTCCCCAGCAAAAAGGCAGTGATTTCCAATAATGATGAAGTTATCTTTTCCAAATCTCCTGAGAGTATTTTCCAAGCTTTAGAGATAAATCCCCAAGCCTCCTTGCATCCATTTTCCATTGATACATTAATGGAATTGTATAAAAACCTTACTTTCCCCCAGAGGGCCCATATTTTTTAATTTTTTCTCCCTGAAAATGTTGAGTTGCCCAGAATGAATCCCCAATACCATGTTTCCATTTTCCCAGAAATGTCAAAGAAAGTAATTTCCATGGTTACTCGCTTACTAGGATATTATACAAACCAATGGGTCGATGAGGTAGTTATAGGATTCTTATCATTGTTTATAGTTGGGCAGAAACCTTCAATTCTTTTTAATTATAGCGATTTTTTGTGTGATGCCATGCATGATCAATTTATGAAGTCTAAAAGATGAAGTTGTATTCAAATATCAGTCAGTTTTAATGTATCTCATGTTATTTCACCAGATAGATAGATTCAAATTTCAATTGCAGAAGATGGATGAGAAGGGTAACCCACTGTCAGTTATTCATTGGACTTCTATGGTCATAAGAAATTCATAGGAGTACAGTTATACAAATTTGTTAGACCAGTTCCTTCACACATCTTTGTGTTTATTATGCAATGATATTATACTAAGAATATCTCCAGAAATCAATAAATTTTTTCACTTCTCAGAATAGTCAAAGTTTGGAGACTGGTATTTATACTAGAACTATACAGAGATTAGAATTTATGGATGTGATCTCCCTCCTTATAGATTACCGATCTTTGTGCTAGTAATGATTTTCACCTTGGAATATGCCAGACAGATGTTGAACATGGATGAATTACCCTTTGTGCCAAATAATAAGAAAGCACAGTTCAAGCTAGAGGCACAAGTAGGCCCTTACATCATAAATACTAGAGCAACAACAAAGGAGGTGGAGGAAACTTTAAAGCAAATGAAGTTCAAACACAGTTTCACATGGTCTTACGATTCTTTAGGGATAATTTTGAAGTTGACGGTTGAACAAAAGAGCACTCCATATGCACACACACCTAGGCCAGAGATAGAGCAGTATGCTAACCAAGAGAAATTGGCAGAAAACACATTATAGGAAGTAGATGATTAGTTGGTCAGTCAATCTTCTTTACAAACCCATATTCCTAAAGACAAAGAAATCAAGAGGCCAAGAGAAAGCATGTCCCCCATAGACTCAGAAACATAGGCTCCAGATTTTGTTGTTTTCAAAAGAAGGAAGAATGATCCAAGAACACCAAAAATATTGATAGTAAGATTGATCCTCAACTAATCACCATTCAAGAAGAATATTCAGAAGAAAAGGATGTACAGGAGCAGACTACTTTGGTTTTGACAAGCACTTCTACCACCTCTCTCCCATATGTAGAAGAGACCACTGAGTCTCATATCTCTTCTACTTCATAGGTTCCACCAAAGCCAAGTATTTTTACAAGGTACATGGAGATCAAAATGAAGCTCTCAAAGCTTCAACATACTCAGAATTTTGGAAATAAACTGCCACCACTCAACATAGGTTGTTGTCTACTTTTGAATCAAAGAAGGGGTAGTTTCAAATGGCCTTTTTGGAACCCAAATTGTCAGCCCCCAGAGGTGTGGAAGATTATAAGGCCTCCATATTTTTAGTTGATACTAAACAAGTTCATGCAATTGATCAGATCAATTTTCATAAGCAATCAAGTGAGATGATATACTCGACTCTAACCATCTCAGTTATGGCTACTTCTAAATTACAGGTTTCTTTAAATAATATGCACTCATAGTTGAAGGTTGAAAGAATGTCTTCTCTAGCCAAAGACACTAGAACCAAGACTTTGGAAGATTTAGTCATTAAACTAGGATATGATCCTATTGATGTCAATGCAGCAAAGGAGATAATCAAAAGAAAGAATGTAGAAATTCAAGCTCTCAGGAAACAGCTCAAACTTCCAACTATGGGACACCCTCAGGCTAAGGAAGTCACTAGTTTGGAGATGGAGAAAGAGAAGCTATTCACAATAGTAGTGGAAGAGAATGCTCAAATCTAGAAAATGGAACAAGACATAGAAGCACCATTGAAAGAAAAAGAGCAATGGGAGACAGCATGAACATCAACAACAGGTATTGTAACTCAACTAACAACACAAGCATCATTTTCATATTCCTCAAAAAAACTAGCTCAAGCCTTGGGGGAATAATCGTTTACAAATAAAGAAGAAGAGAAATTGACAGAAGCACTTAGCAAGATGGAAGAAGACAAGATTAAGGAAAACAATGCATATTTGGCAAAATTTCAAAAGAATTTCAAATTGGTTCAACATATTCAAAAGTATGAAGATCAATCTATCATTATTCAGATTTTGGTAGAAGCCAAATGGAGCATTTGGCACTATATCAATGTAAATATTACTGAGTTGTGGCCATCAATTCAAATATTTTTTGAACAAGAGGAACTGGTACAGAGAGTTAAAGCAGCAGTGGAAGAAACCAAAATTTATATTGAGCATAGCCCAGAAGAAGCACATAAAATCATAAGAGTGTTAAATTCTAAAAATAGATATGTGCTTGAGGAGCTAAACATTCAGGACAGGACAAAGGCAGCGATGGAAGTCAAAAGAGTTTTGACTAAGAAAAATCTGATGGTGTAGTTGGAGAGTAAGTGTAAAGAACTGGAGCTACAAGTCAAAATATTTAACAAGAAGTTTACTGTATTGCAAGAGAAAGGACTTCCAACTCTCAAAAATTCTAACGGAAAATTGATTCCAATAGAAAATTACCAGGAACATTTATGCAACATAGTTGCAGATGCATCTAAGTTTGCAAAGGCAAAGGGAGCTATCAGTGGAGGAGCCTTTCTGGA
The DNA here is from genome assembly GCA_000404065.3 of Pinus taeda. Lineage (NCBI taxonomy): Eukaryota > Viridiplantae > Streptophyta > Pinopsida > Pinales > Pinaceae > Pinus > Pinus taeda. The sequence goes on along the minus strand of APFE030140594.1, from coordinate 136,913 downwards.
GGGCCTGTAGTTTGATTTAAACATACAACATGAGATTCATCATTTGTTTTTTAATAAACTAACTTTTCAAACTTACACGGAGGTAGATGAAAGGTTTAGAAACATGGTGAATTTCTATATCCGAGGTGAAGAACGATGGAACCAATTAATGGAATTGATAGAATAAGGATAAACAAAAGACCTAAAATTTTGGCACAAAATAGGAAGAAGGAGCTAGAAAATAGCCACAATCAGCAACAGATTTCCTTCAAATTTTCAACAAACAGCCGAATTTGTCCAGAACTACTATTTTCTAGTTCTGTTGCATAAATTGTTATTTTGATATATATTATTTTGTAATCAATTCCTTTTTGGAATCCAAGTTAGTTCAATAGCAAGTCTATAAATATTTTGTGATAAGACTTAGAAAATGTTGGAACTTGTATGAAGAAAAGAGTTGTACATTTATGTAAGTCATGGATTGTACTCAAAGTGATCAATTTACAGAAATACAGAGAGTTTTTTTCCAGGATTCTCGTGTTAAACAATTGGTGATGTGTTTTCTTATGAATTTTTTTTTTCTTTTTATCAATTTCCATATGTTTTTCCCTCTTTATTGTTGCAAGAAGATTACAGGCCCAATTTTCTTAAGTGTACTCTGCTCTAGCTTGTTAACAATATCGTTCTTCTAAGATTTAAGTATAGAATTCATTTATGTATGCTCTATATTTAAATTGATCCTAAATCATGTTCATCTCATTCACACTATAAGTGTCTTAAAGGATCCAAGAGTTTTCCTACCCTGCCTTGTTACAATTCCTCTGTTATTTTTACAATTGATTACTCTGTTAGTTCCAGTCTTCGCAACCTATCACCAGGGATCAACATGAGCTCTTACTAGGTTTGGTTTGGTTAGATGTTTTGCACATGATATTCATCACAAAACATGTCACAAGTGTTTCCATCAGAAGGAGCTCAGAAAAATATTTCCAACGGTATATCACACTCCCATAACCAGCTCCCGGATTATAAGATATGATCAAAATGAATGATTGATTCTTGGTTATGCATGTTTTGAGGTCAGTTGCTGCACACAGGGACAAGTTTACAACAAAATCAGTTTGCACAGGAATTTTACAAAAGTGAAAGAGGATTTTTTCTATCACATACCAAGTAATAAAAACCTCCTTCAGTTTATGTGCAGGCATTACTATGTGGGAGATATGCAGTGATATTTGGAGCCTACATTAAAACAAAGCAAATTTTTCATTTATTTTATTGTTTTAGTCATTTTAGTGCGGTGCCATTTTACAACAGATAGAAAGTAATTTTGAAAAACCCAAGGAGGTTCCTGTTAACCATGAGCCATACAACAAAAACCTCTTTCAGTTTATTCACAGGTGATGTGAATTTGGATATGTTACTAGATCTTTACAACTCATTTTCACAGATTTAAATTTTTAATGATTTTATGTTTTAGAGATGATTTTGTGGCATAGATTTCGAGCAATTGGAAACAAATTTCCAAAATTTGAGAGAGGTGTTTCTCCAAAAGTACCTTAGCTACAAAAACCGCTTTCATTTTTGTAACAGGTGCTATGGTTTAGGAGATACGAGTTCATCTTCAAAACCTATTTTCAGAAATGCGGTCCAAGTTTAATGTAACTGATTCTATTTTGAAGAAGATAGTTGAGCTCAATTCCCTTAGTACAGGGATGAGAAAATGTATATATTTTATGAATTTAATAGTTTAGAGGTTTGATTTTGGCAGCAAAGATGCTATCTTGGCTTTGTGTAAAAAAATTCCTGAATATCATTTTAATAAAGCAGTGTTTTGCCCTTTGGATCTAGGATTCATCACGGTGTTGATGTTTACTATGTTTTTCCTATAATTCATTTACACGTTATGTTTTTTCTGCCTTGTTACAGCATTATCTAAGTGATATGTTAGGAATTCATCCATAATGATGCTCCTTTCATGATGATTTTGATGTTAGTTGTAATGGTTGTCTTAACAGAATTCATCCTTGGCTAGATGCTCTGTTTAGAAACCTCATGATTCTCTTTCATCTAAAGTTGTTGTTGCATATTCATCCTTTGTCTGATGCCTGTAGGGCAGCGGGATTTCTCCCTTATACTTCTCACATTTACAATCTTCACTTGGCTGAACATGGCACTTAATTTTCCCCAGGTTTGCTGGCAGAAACGGGCATCGATTCCATAGTCCAAATCATCCTTTCTCTTGTTGTTTTCGACCCAAAAAAAATCCAATAAAATCCTCTGAGCTACTATACCTAGCCTAAAATCTATATTTGATTCATTCATCTCCACTGAGATTGACAAGGAGAGAGCCCTCTCCCGACTTGGTAGGGCTAGCTACCAGGTTAAGCTTGGTTTGTGGTTATCCTAGGATTGCCTCCCTTCAGCCTGAGGTCAATCTAGGCTCTAGCATACTCAAAACTTTATGACTCTATGCCCAATGGATTTTTCCTGCATCTTTCAACCAAAATTTTGAAAAACCAAACTCGAACTTAAATAACTAGCCTAAGATCTTAAAAACATAAATCTAAATCAGACAAAGATATCCCTCTCTGAAGCTAGAAGGTATAGATCCCAACTTTAAAAGTGGTTTTATGGTTACCTTTTTAAATTTATTCCTCAGCCTAGGAAAATTACGGAGTGATAACAGTCGCATTGATTTGAATACGCTTATATGCATTTTCATGATCACAACACCTTTCTTGTTATAAAGTGACAGTTTTAGGTCACAATCGCACACACTTCATTGTTTGTACTTGGGGCATGTGCATAAAGTGGTGTTTTGATGTATACTCATTGTTGATCAAGCATGTCTAAGTTTTCTTGATAAGTGAGTAAGTGTCACCCATGGCTTTATGTTTAGAACTTATCTTGTCCACTCCTCAATCAATCATCCAAACTTAGACAAATTTTGGTTGCAAAACAACCCCATTAATGCCAAGAGCGCATAAGCACACTCTGAAGCCTTGAATGGTGGCCCTTTGATGATCATAAGTGAACCTTGCACCATCTCACATATCTGATCATACTCCAAAAGCATGAAACTCCTTCCATGTTCCAGATTGTGCCCTCAAAAAGTGACAGTCTTCCTTGAGCGCACTCCTTCAACTCAAAGAAGTACACCCTCATTGAGCGCACTAGCGCATCCTCAAGATATAAAGCTCAACCCTTGATCCTTCCTCGATGCGCCCTATGCCCTCATGACCTAACTTAAGCACATTATCGCGCCTTAAAGCCATGAAACCTCAACATTCAGCCTTCAATAGTGCATCATGCACCCTTCCTGAGGCCTCGTAGGCACATATGTGCACCCTGAAGGCATCAAGCTATAGCCTTCAGTCTTCGGAATGTTCCCTGTGCCCTCTCTCTCTCTCCCTTGGGCAGATATCGCACTTGGAAAGCCTGAAGCCTTCCCTTTCACCCTTAGGACTTGCGACATGTGCCCTGTGTTGATTCCTTTCTTCCTTGGAGCGCATGAGCACATGTCGAAGCCATAAAGCCCCAAAACTCCTCCTCCTCCATCCTTCAGCCTTTTTGAGTGCGCCCTTGCATCGAGAAGCTCTATTGACCATTTTAAGTGCGTTGAAATGACATAAACAATAAAATATGCATAAAGCATGGTAGAGTAGGATATTTTCAAATTGACCGTTGCTCGTCATGAGTGATTGTAGAAATAGGTACCTTAGGAATTATATAGCGAGAACACACAAGGAAGATAGGGCAAAGAGAATGAACAAAGGAAACACAAGAAAGCCAAGAACACACCTAAAACTTGATTATTAAAGCACCATGGAGACTCCAAAATTTGAATACCCTTTGGAGGGTGGAAGAACCATGCGCAGATCATGATAAAAACATACACAGTGGCATCCATGTCACCACAAAATCATATCCATTTCATCAGTCATTGCCATGTCCTGGTCATCCAATATAGGGATGTGTCTAGCTTCATCATATGATGATATGGAAGACAAAGATGTATTATTGTAATTATTGTAAAAGACAAACAAGTAGAAGTCCAAAAGTCATGTGTGAACTCAAGAGTCATGGAATTCCAAAGGATGTGTAATACCAAAATTCATTTGTAATTCCAAAAGTCATTTGGAACTTCAAAGGTTGTAGAAGTCCAAAGGTCACTAGAAGTTAGAAAGTCAAGAGTCGTGAGGATATGAAAGGCCACTCCTCAAGTTATAAATAGATCCTCATTTATCATGTAAAGGAATTTTAACATTGGCTTCTCCCATAAGTCATAAGAGATATAAGTTAGTACTTTTGGGGAGAATGTAGTGGCTCCAACGATCCACTATTGGGGCAAGTGATGTTCATTGTATTCATGCATATTGGTACTCTTACTCAATAATTGAACCCTGACGGCCAACACTTTTTCATATTTGGATTATGAATGTTTTTAAGACTATTATGTGAATGTTTGTGATTCATGTTTTCTTTTACCAGTACTAAGATAATTGAACTATTTCAGTTATTTTAGTGCTTATCTAATTGAGAATGTGTCATGATGCTTGGAACGATCATTACGACTTTGTGGACTATTTCGCTGGATGTAAATGATAAATTCATGTTCATGTGTGTCTTTATTAGGGTGGTAATATTAACTCTCTCTCTTAGAGACTCACTTTCTCTCCTCTCTGTGGTAGAAGAACCGTGATGCACTTACAACTAAAAATTTACCAGGCACACTAGCTTTCTTTTAGAAGGCGCATATGTGATTCTCTCTCTTCTGCTGACAATTAAATTCAAGGAAAATATTTAAGTAAACGGAAGCCAATTTGTATTCCAGATGGGGCTCCTATCCCAAATTGTGTGAGGTCAAGTTTGGACCGCATATCAGGGAGACCCCCTTAAATGTTGGCAGGTCCATCACAGTCAATAGGTCCTTATAAATTCTTATAGAGAATTGGTAGTATGGGTGACAAATTGTTGTTTTTTCTTCTTCACATGTACATCTCATCTTAAATGTTCCATGTTTAAAAAAGGTCATTTATGACAAGATCCTAGATCAAACTTTGGGAAGAATCATACTTGAAACCTAAATTCGTGATTGAAACAAGGATCAAGAAATTAAGGAATAAAATAATTACTAAATATATCACAGAGAGGAAGAACTTGCCAACATAAGATGACTTAGGAAGATGAGTTCTTCATGCATAAACATTCATAGTTGGTTACCATTAATGGAACAACTTGTTTGTAGAGAAGGGGCGTGTTAATCCCACAAGTCTTTCCCTTATCAATTATAGTCATGTAGGTTTATTATTTCCTACTAAGCCTCATCTCCTCTCTCTATATACATGAAGTGCTATAGCCCATTTTTCTCGTTCTATGCCATGGAAAGAAACCCTAGTCCTTTCCTCTCACTTGTTGGCTTGAGTGCATTCTTATCCCTCTTTGATCGTACATTTTTAACAACCCATTGCTCCCATATTCTTGCCAAGTTGACACACATCACTCTTGTTGAAAGAAGGAATTGTTGACGGGGGGGTGAATCATTAATTATGAAAGTCTTTTTCTTTTTCTATTCTGCTTACAGTCCCTTCTTATATTCTTTTACTTGTGAGAGCATTCATTCATAAAAGCAGTGAATCAACAATTTCAAACATACATGTTCATACAACAATCACATGAACAACACACACATTTGACACAATGTTTTTCACATGGAAACCAAGAGGGAAAAAACAACTGAATGTGTTGTTTTTTTATGATGTAAATTAAGCACCCACTTAATTACATTTGTTTGTTTGTGAGAACCCACTCATAGGAGGCACTGACCCCCTTTGATAAGCAAGAAGCAACTTGCCAAGAGACACCAACCTCTTCACAGTGCAAGCACCAACCTACTCTTGCCATTGTTCTACTAGTTCATACAATTTTCAAATTGAAAACAGACGCATACAAAATATAAGTAAAATACTAAAATGGTTGTTTGAAGATTCAACTTCTGCACTTTGTCTTTTGTCTTCTCACGCAGTGATTCTTTACTTGTTTTTCATAGCAACATCACCTCAGCACTCTGCCACCTCTATCAAGGTTTCTTTGCTAACTTTTCTTTAGAACTACCCTCACTATCCTCCACACAACACTCTCACTACACTTGCTACTGTACCACTCAGTATGCTCCTTGGTGCTTCGACCTCTCTGTCTCGACAAACACTTCTCACTTCTCAACTTCAGAAATATGCATAACTCCCCTATCTCCTCAATTTTAGGCAATGGTTTTGTTCATCGAGGCACTTTCCGTAAGAAAATATCTGTTTTTTGTATTCTAACTACCCAAATGTACTTTGGCATGGCTTCCCTTGTCACGGTTGCATATTCTGGTAGTTTCTTGTCATTCTACCAAAGAAAAGATGGACCTTGCATTTCTTTATCGTATGGCTGCATAGAGTTCCATGCTGAGAAATTAATTCGCAGACAACCTGCACACTTCTCTAAGAGCCCCATTCTTATTTATCGCTCCACAAAGCTTGACAATTCATCGAGATGACCACTCTGATTCTCATTTAACATAACAAGTTGCATACGCAAAGCAACTGATTGCTTTCTTCATTCACCCAAATTTGTCTCTGCCAAAAATGTCTTCCTTGATTCCTTGTCACTGGGTATTTTGTTGGTTTATCCCAATTCAAAGATCAACTCCCTTTAGCCTACATTCAATTCTACAGCTTTCGACCCATGCATCCTTTAACTTGTTGTACTGCTTCATCGGAAAAATGCCATATCGTAACTTTACAAAGGCAAAATGTTACGATATTGTACTCCCCAATATCCTTGGCTCCCTTTCCCTTCAACTCCTTTGGAAACTGCTTTTCCATAGGACCAAGAGTTGTGACCATGGCTTAGTACTGTATCAGAGCTCCTCATTATCGTAGCTTTCATAATTGAAACATTACGATATTTCTCAGTCCCGATATCATCACTTCCTTTGCCACTTAGAGCCTTGAGCATTTTCCTTCTCATATGACCAAACTTGGTGATCAATGGCTTTGCCCTTAGGTGCTAAGTCCTTCAGGCTCCTACCAAGGGCCAAGCTTCCTTTGTTAACTACTCTACACCCTTGGTTCTTTGAACTCTCATGACCAAGTTCCAACCCAACATCAAAAGCCCCTTCCATCGCAACTTTTCCAAAAACCATTTGCACTGAAGTTACGAGGTCTTCATCCTCTGATATGTTGACCTCCGATATGACGTCATTACTCCACATGGGGACTCCTTAGTGGTGACACGTGTCACTTATATTTGGGCCATCGGGCCACCCAATAATGTTGAATATGCCTACCATGTGTCATGTCGTATTGCCATGTCATGTTGACGTTAGTTGCCACTACAGCTTCTCGGAGCCAATCTCATGACGTCATGTGTCCTACCAGAGGAGAGAGAAGAGGGGCATCAAACCTTGGTTTTGCAATAGGATCCTTCATTAATTTTCTTCAGCATTCATCGGGGCTTTTTATCACAATCGACTATCAGATATCATAACTTCTAAAGGTTCCTCTCTTAAGAAGTTTCGATATTCCGATATGCCATCAACACTGATATCCCAATGTCCACTACTCCGATGTCCCGATGTCTGCTACTCCGATGTCCTGATATTCCGAAGCTATGATGTTTTGATCTCTAGGTTACGATATCGGATCCCTATGGGCTCCTACCTCCGATATTTCATCCTTTTGCAGACTTCAATTCCCCTTACTTCGGCATACCATATCTTTTGATTGAGGAGTCCATTTTTAGACTTCTTTGTACCATTAGAAAGCTATTCCAAGAAATTTTCAATGGGGAAGGTCTAATGTAGGATTTACGCCAATATTCTACCTATGAGCTGGCTGAAAAATATCTACCAGACTTTGCTCCTTGACTCTTCTTCTTATGCTTGGAATGATGACTTCCAAACCACCATAATCATCATTTTATGGCAAGTTCTCCAGTAAGCTTTCTAATGCGATGATTCTCTACAAATCACTCCAACAACCATGGGATTCCTCCCGAACACCCAATCATCATGTTTAACCTTGTTGAAATCAATGCCAATGCTAACACATTCACTCATACACCATCAATTGTCCAACAATCTCCCCCTTTAGCATTGATGGCAACACCATAAGATCCCCCTCAGGCTATGCATGGTCTACTCTGATGCTAATCTTCTCCCCCTTTGACATCAATGCAAAGAATACTTCTTAAATACTCCCCCTAAGCCATTGCAGCCTACTCTCCCATAAGTTTCACATGCTAAGTAGCTACCACCACCTACCGAAATGAAGTCATTTGGAGGGAGGAGTCACGACTCCTATCTGTTGCCTGAGATATTCAAATGGTTCTCTTGATAGTGGCCTGGTGAAGATATCTTCTAGTTGCTCTTTAGTGGTCACATACTCAAGTTTGACAATGTTGGCTACAGTCTGTTCCCTCAAGCAATGGAACTTGATAGGAATATGCTTAGTCCTTGAATTCATGACTCAATTTTTGGAGATGTTGATGGCACTTGTGTCATCACACATTATTGGAATGTGACCAGTTAGTTCTACTTGAATATCTTTCAAAGTTTTCTTCATCCATACAATCTACGTAGAACAGGTAGCAGTAGCAATATACTCTGCTTCAACAGTCAACAGAGAAATGGAAGCTTGTTCCTTATTGACCCATGACACCAAGAATTTTCCTAGGAAGAAGTTGCACCAGAAGTGCTCTTCCTGTCATCAAGGCTTCCATCCCAATCCGCATCCATGTAGGCCGTCAACTTGAATTCTTCGCCCTAAGCATACCACATTCCATACTTTTTTGTTCCTTGAAGATATTTGGAAATCATCTTGACAACAACAACATGACTATCACGTGGGAAATCCTGAAATCTAGCCACAAGCCCCACTGCTTGCATGATGTATGGCCTTGAAGTAGTTAGATACAATAAGCTTCCTGTCGTTGATGTGTATTCAGTATGGTTTATCAACTGTGTTCCAACGTCTTTGCACAACTTGCAACCTGTAGTCATAGGTGTGCTTACCGATTTGCAATCTTCTAGCCCAAATTTCTTCAGAGTTTCCTTGATATATTTGGATTGGGATATAAACACTCATTAGGGAGACTGAGCTATTTGGAGACCTAGGAAGAAGGAAAAGTCTTTGATCATGGACATTTAAATTATGTTAGAATACATTTTGTAAATTGATGCCCCAATTGTTCGATATTGTTGCCAAATATTATATCATCCATGCACACAACTACTATCAGTAGATGGTTGCCTTTAAACTTTACCTATAAGTTATTGTCAATTGTACCTTTCTTAAATACTTGTTGTTGAAGGTATTTATCCATCCTTTTATACCAAGCTCTGGGATCCTGTTTTAGTCCATATAGGGCCTTCTTTAGTTTTCATACGGACCCTTCATTTGAGGTGAATATAAATCCTTTTAGCTTCTCAATGTAAGCTTCTTCTTCTAGATCTCCATTGAGAAATGCAGACTTCACATCCATCTGATATACCTTGATATTCTTATGGGTGGCAAGAATAAGAAAGATCCTGATAGCTTCCATTCTTGCTACTGGTGCAAAGGTTTCTTCGAAATCTACCCCTTCTATTTGGGCATACCCTTTACAGACCAATCGAGCTTTGTTCCTGATTACTTGACCTAGTTCATTTAGTTTGTTTTTGAAAACCCATTTGGTTCCAAGAACATTTTTCTCTCTAGGCCTTAGAAAAGTCTCCCAAGTGCCATTCTTTTCAATCTAATCAAGTTCTTCATTCATATCTTTCACCTAGAACTTACCTTCACTTGCTTGATAGAGGTTCCTAGGTTGTATCTGCAATAACATAGCCAAGTTCACATAACTTGTACTCCCAACAAGTTTCCTCCAGGTTTAGACACCATGTCTTTGATATCCAATTATCTGACTCCTAGGATGTTCCTTTTGTACATACCTGGAGGGTGTCTTTGACATCAAAGTTATGCCTGCTTCCTCTCCTTCACTTTCTGAATTTGTTTCCTCCAAATTCGCGGACCTCATATGAAATTTCTTCATCATGTGAGTTCATATTTCTTTTAGAGGGCTTAGGTCGTGAACCTACTTCATCTACTATCATGCCAATGCAATCCTCAATATTCTTTGTCTGGTTTTTGTAACACTTAGATCCTTTGCTTCGAGTAGAGTACCTGAGCAATATCCCCTCGTCAGCGCGTGAATCAAACTTTCCATGATTCTTATCATTTCTTTTGATGAAAAACTTGCTTCCAAATAGATTGAGGTATTTAACTAATGCATGTCTTCCCTTCCACAACTCATAGGAGGTTTTATTACTCTTAGGCCTAAGTTGAGTTATGTTTGACAAATACACTATTGCCTGTGTTGCTTCTCCCCAGAAGATATGAGACACACCTGCTTCATCCAAAATTTCTCTGGCCATTTCTAGGATTGTTCAGTTCTTCCTCTCTACTACTACATTTTGTTGTGGAGTTCTATCCACTGAGTATTGCCTCCTGATGTTTTGCTTTTCATAGCATTCCTCAAATTCTCTTGAGGTGTACTCTCCTCCTTTGTCTGATCTTAAGCATTTTATATTTAAGTCTTTCTCATTTTCTACTTGAGCTTTAAACTTCTTGAAATGCTTGAAGGCTTCCAATTTTTCTTTTAAGAGAACAATCCAAGTGGCCCTAGTGAAATCATCAATGAGTGGCATGAAATACCTTTCTCCTTTTTGTTGGGTTGTGTTATATTCTTTCCACGACTAGCCCACATAGTGAACTGGGGGATTAGAGGGGGGCCAGAGGTCCCCCTTCGTTGCGTTGATTACGTAGCAGGGGGGTCATAGGGGGGGTGGCAACCCCCCCTATCCAGGGGGTTTGAGGGGGGAGGGTATCCTCCCTCTACGGGGTCCAGGGCAGCGCCCCGGGAAAAAAAAATTGGACCCTATATTAGGTTGGGCGGACCTACCTATGGTTTAGTGCATGGTTTTCGCACATGGTTTTGGACGTGATAGTTTTCTATCCATGGTTTTGGACACGATGGTTTCTGTCCATGGTTTTGGACACGATGGTTTTCAGTCCATGGTATTGGATGCTTCGGCATGTATAAATATGTATTGTAACATTGAAAGGAAAATAATCAAAATCAAGCTGGTAGTCCCGGTTTTGGGATCTAGCAGAAAATCTCTGTGTATATGTGTTTTATGTGTTATGCTCTCACATTGTTTATTTTCTGTGTTTTAGAATTCGTATGCAGGTAATTTTTGTACGAGGTTAAAACCTACATTTGCTATCAGAGCAATTTTGGTTTCAAGGGGACGCCTTTGTTGCTGAGGGGTTTTGCTCGGGCCTGTGGTAGACAGTGTTTAGTGGGAGATCTGCAGGATCGATTCTGGTGGCGAAAGAAGATGGCGAGTAGTGGAAAGATAGATATTGATAAATTCAATGGTCAGAGTTTTGAGTTGTGGAAACTCAAGATGGAGGATCTATTGATGGATAAAGATTAGTGGATCGCGGTAGATCCGGGTATTAAACCAACGGGAGTGTCCGATGAAGAATGGAGGAAGTTGGATCGGAAGGCAAAGAGCACAATACGATTATGTGTCTCAGATTCAGTATTGCTGAATGTATCAGGGAAATCTACAGTTAAGGCTTTGTGGGACAAGTTAGGGACTTTGTACCAATCTAAGTCTCTGGTGAATAAACTGTTCATATGAAAAAAGTTGTATAACCAGAGGATGAAAGATGGAGACTCAGTGACAGAGCATTTAAACGCATTTAATACTGTGGTAAGTCAATTATTATCTGTTGATATTAAAATTTTAGGTGAAGATAAGTGCATCAGTTTGTTTTGTTCTCTACTAGATTCATGGGATAGTATGGTTATTGCAATAGGTAGTAATGCAACTGCCTTGCAGTTTGATGAAATAGTCTCATCCTTATTGACGAAGGAGATGAGATGGAAAAATATGGAGAGCCAGAATGGTGATGGCTTTTCTGTATGAGAACGTTCCTAGAATAGAAACAAAAATAAGTCATCGAGTGGGAGATCTAAATCTCCAAGAAAACTTGTAAAGGTGGTGTGTTGGAAATGTAGAAAGGAAGGGCACTATAAAAGGGACTGTAAATATAAAGCTCCTGACAAAGGAAAGGGATCTGATGATGCTCCTTCTGCAGAGGCGAAAACCACCTCAGATGGTGGGGATGTGTACTTGGCTTCTTCAAGTACACATTTAGATCATGAGGCATGGTTGATTGACTCAGGTGCATCCTTTCACTTCACTCCCCATAGAGAGTAGTTCTACAAGTATGAGAAATACGATGGTGGTGATGTCTTCTTAGGGGATGATAGGAAGGCTAGAATCGTTAGTCACTAAAACGTAAAGTTGAAGTTGCAAGGTGGAAGGGTTAGAGTGTTATGCATATTCCTGCATTGGCTAGAAATCTGATTTCTGTAAGCAAGCTGGATGATACAGGTGTAAAAACAGTGTTTGAGAAGGATACATGCAAGATGGTTCGGGGAGCACCCGTATTGATGCGGGGAGTTTGGATTGGAACTCTGTACAAGTTGCAAGGTAGCATCGTTGTTGATGGGTGCAACAGTTCTATGGTTCCTGAAAGTGGAGCAAAAAATCTAGTGGTCTCTGGACAGAAGACCATGTTGTGGCATCAAAGACTTGGACATATTTGAGAGAAGGGCCTTCTAACACTTCATGGTAAAGGTATGGTATAAGGTATGAGTAATAGCTCTCTGGATTTCAATTTCTATGAAAATTGTGTATATCGGAAGCAGAATCGGGTGAGTTTCCCCTCTAGTCGTAAGAGGGCGAAACAGATATTAGAGATTGTGCATAGTGATGTGTTTGGACGTATGAAGGTTCCATCATTGCGTAAGTCTGTGTACTATGTATCATTTATAGATGACTTCTCAAGGAATACATGGATATATTTCCTTAATAAGAAATCTGAATTCTTTGACATGTTTAAAGAATTTAAGGCTCTAGTGGAAAACCAAACAGAGAAGAATATAAAGGTGTTGAGGACAGATAACGGTGGAGAGTTTTGTAGTAAGGAATTTGAAGAATTTTGTAAGTGTGGTAAAGCATGGTAGAAGACTACTCCATACACACCTGAGAAAGATGGATTTGCAGAAAGAATGAACAAGACATTGATGGAAAGGGCAAGAAGCATGCTCAGTGGTGTCGGGTTAGGACAGGAATTCTGGGTAGAGGCGATGGAGACAGCATGTTACCTGGTCAATGGATCACCTTCATTAGTGTTGGAGGATAAGACTCCACAAGAGGTATGGACTGGTAAGAAACCCTCTCTTTCACATCTGAGGGTATTTGGATGTGATGCATATGTACATGTTCCAAAGGAGAAAAGAACCAAGGTGGATAGTAAATCTAAAAAGCGCATCTTTATTGGGTATAAGGATGGTTTAAAGGGTTATAAGCTTTGGAACCCAATAACAAGGAAGGTTGTGTATAGCTAATATGTGGTGTTCAGAGAGGTGAAAGATGTTATTAAACATGAAGTCCTACCAAAGGAACCTGAGAAGATAGAGTTTGAGCTTAAGGATGAAGAATCAGACTCTGGGTGTGAGAAGATCAGTTTGAGAAAGAAGGTAGCCAGAATGGTATAATTCATCTGCTTTCTGTTCAAACTTTTCTTTATCTATTACTGATGATGATCCCAAAACTGTGAAGAAAGCAGTAGATTCAGAGGATGGAAAACTCTAGAAAGAGGCCATGGTTGATGAAATGGCATCTTTGTGCAAAAATGAGGCTTGGGATCTGGTGGAGTTGTCAATAGGAAGGAAACCTATTGGCAGAAAATGGGTGTTCAAGAAGAAGATAAATGAAAAAGGACAAGTGGAGAAATACAAAGCTCAGTTGGTAGAAAAAGGTTATTCCCAGGTGCCGGGAAATTATTTTGGTGATATTTTTCTCCTATTGCCGAGTTAGCTTCTATTAGATTACTTTTATCTATTGTTGTTGCTTTTGATTTTGAGGTAGAACAGATGGATGTGAGGACATCATTTCTTCACGGAGATCTAGAAGAGGAGATCTACGTGAAGCAACTTGGAGGCTTTGCGGTGAAGGGTAAGAAAGAACTAGTATGCAAGTTAAAAAATTCTTTGTATGGGTTAAAACAATAACCAAGGATGTGGTATCAGAAATTTGATACATTTATATGGGGACTTGGCTTCACTAGAAGCAAAGCAGATCACTGTGTGTATTTTAAATTAATTAGTG
>APFE030140594.1:100826-120329 GCA_000404065.3 Pinus taeda | reverse complement strand
GTTGATTGTTCAGTATCACTTTGTGAGGGATATGATAGAAGACAAAAGGGTGTTGTTGGTAAAGGTGGACACTTTGAAGAATACTGCAGATGCATTGACAAAATCTGTGAGCTCTGAGAAGTTCTCTTGGTGTAGAGAAACAATGGGCGTTGCAGGGTTAGATAAATGACTAAGCTCTCTTTTGGGCTCCTTTGGAAAGAAAACAACAAGTGGGAGAATGTTGGGTTGTGTTATATTCTTTCCATGACTAGCCCATGTAGTGAACCAGGGGGTTAGAGGGGGAGTGTAGCTTCCCCTTCGTTGCGTCGATTGCACGGCGAGGGGGTCAAAAGGACAGCGGTAGCCCACCCTGTCTAAGGGGTTTGAGGGGGGCGGGTATCCCCCCTCTACGAGGTCTGGAGCAGTGCCCAGGGCAAAACTTTTTACCCTATATTAGGTTGGGTGGACCTACCTATGGTTTAGTGCATGGTTTTCGCACATGGTTTTGGACGCGATGGTTTTCGGTCCATGGTTTTGGAAGCAATGGTTTCCGGTCCATGGTATTGGATGTTTCAGCATGTATAAATATGTATTGTAAAATTGAAAGGAACATAATGAAAAATCAAGCTGGTCGTCCTGGTTTTGGGTTCTAGGGGAAAATCTCTGTGTATATGTGTTTTATGTGTTATGCTCTCGCATTGTTTATTTTCTGCGTTTTAGAATTCGTACGCAGGTAATTTCTCTACGGGGTTAAAGCCTACACTTTTGAGTTTTTTCCTCTAGTGGGGCCACAAATGTATGTGTGAATGAGATCCAGAGGTCTATATGTGGAGAACTCCTTTGACTTGAAATGATTTCTAGTCTGCTTACCAAACTGACATGACTTGCAGATTGAATTATCATGCCTTGATAGCCTTGGTAATCCTTCCATGGCTCCTATCTTACTAACCTTTATTAAACTATCAAAATTCATATGCCCAAGCCTCTTGTGCCACAATCGTGCTTCACTCGCTTTTCTTAAACAACAGTTAACCCTGGAATCATCAAATACATATACATTATTGTGGTTTATGATTGCTTTTCCTACCCGTTTTTCATTCTTCATGTTGTGGATCTCATAGTGTTTAGATCGAAAGGTTACATCATAGCCATTATCACACATTTGGCTAACATTAAGCAGATTGTGCTTGAGACCTTCCACATACAACACATTTTATTCTTCTGTTTTTTTATCAAGACTGACAATGCCTTTACCCTTGATTATAGCTAGAGCATTGTTTCTTAAGGTGACATTGTTTCCTCTGTCCTTTTCTTTTAGCGACATAAATTTTCTCTTGTCCCTAATCATATGTTTGGAACAACCACTATCGACATACCATTTGTTTTCTTGATTATGACTTGATAAGGCAAGTCCACATTGCATGCCTTTTTTAGTCTTTCGTTTCCAGATCCCCTTATCCTTTTGGATAGTTGGTTTTCTAAAATTTTGGGACTTATATAGGTATTCAAACCTGCATCTGCACTCACTAGCTTTGTGCCCAAAATTATTACATTTTAAGCATTCTACTTCACTTAGCAAGGGAGAGAATACATTCCAATTTCTGAGAGAAGAGTTGTGAGATTTAGAAATCCGATACATATGATATCTGGGATTTTCATCTCTTTCAACTTTGATCCTTCTACAATCAATAGCTTTATGTCCAAAGGTATATTACACTTATAACAGTGATCGTAAAATAATTAGGCATGCCTATTGTTGGAAGTATTATGAGATTCTGCGAGAAAATACCTTAGTCATTTGGTTGATTGATTCATTCTCCATTGACGATCTCCTCTTTTCCCTATTGCTCTTTTGGTTTCATTAATTATTTCATGATGCTTATTCCCATTGCTCTATGGTTCTTCGAATCTTGTGGACCTGAAGTTCGTTGAAAATAGAAACAAGAAATGTTAAAAATAGCATCAAGAAAAATCCTAATTCAATTGTCCTTGAATTAAATTAGGAATTAAATCGAAATTATATTCTCGTAGAAACTTGTAATAGTTAACTAAGTTAAGTTGACTGAGTTGGCTCAATAAATTCGAGTTGGAAGTATATCTAGAGTCATGTAGAGTGATTCCTAAATTTTTGGGGTCCAGGTTGAGTTCTTTTGGATTGTAATTAATTAATTCGGTCTAACTGAGTTAAATTCAGATAGATTAGTTCCAATTGTTGGAGGAACTAGTACGAGCTCTAGAAGTGAGGAGAAACTTCAGTGCTCAACCAGTTAATTGATAATTCACTCTTAATTAACTCATGCATGTTAGTTCAGAGGATGATCCAGTTGAGATTATATTTCAAGGACAGTGTACTATTAGTTGTATAATTTTCCAAGTTGTACAGATGGTGCTTTCAATCAGTAGAAGGCCTATGGATGGATTTTGTAATTTTCGTGAGGGATTTTCCAAATTAAATATGGGCTAATTCCCTTGGATATTGTGCAAGGAAGTAGGGGCTTGGTAGGCATCAAATTTGGCTAAGTGTTGGCTTGAGCTCATTTGTGAAGCAGTGAGATAGATTGTACTTGTCCAGAGATTGTTCGGGTTGAACAAGCATTGTATTTCCTTCTCGGATCTTATGGTTAAATATAGATAGTCGGGGTTTTGAGCAGTTTCTTTCCCGAGGAAAAAATAAATAAATAAATAAAATAAAATAAATAATAATTAAAATTAAAATAAAAAAATTAAATAAATAAATAAAATAAATAAAATAAATATAATATAAAATAAAAATATTGTGTTATGTGAGATTGAAATTCTTCCTTTTCTATTTTGTGCTTTCATCGATCAATTTTTGTTTCTGATGATGAGTAAAGTAGATTCAAGTCTTTTGTTCTAGCATATTACACAAGCGATTTGAATCTACATGGTATCATAGTTGAATTCACGTTATAAGAGGAGAATATGAGTTTGTGGTTATAGGAGATTTTGAATTTGCAGTTCATACTTCAGTGCCAGTACTATGTCTTTCTATGGTTTGAGACTTGAGTATGCCCTGGAGGGAAGCTCGAATTACATAGCTTGGAAGGACGAGATGGAGGCAGTTTTGGAAGACGACGAGCTGAAGAAATTCATAGATCATGACATCCCGAAGCCTCCAATATCTGATGTTAAAGATCTGGCTGAATGAAGAAAGTGTGGCAAAGGTGAGAAGGATTATCCTAAAAGGAGTTTGAGATCATATTGTCTTGAATATCCATGGTAAGGAAACTTCATTTCCAATGTGGAAGGCATTGATGGACCTTTTTCAAAACAACAGTGACCACAGGAATCTTGCACTAAAGGACAAACTCAAAAAGATCAAGATGGAGAAGGGCGACTCAATTCTGAAGTACTTGACCAAGTTCGCCCAATGTCAGGATGAGCTTGAAAGTGTCAGGGTTACTATTGCAGAAGATGATCTGATGATCCTAGCACTTCTAGGACTTCCCAAGAGCTGGCACAACTACCAGGACTAAGTTAATGGGAGGGAGAAGCTACCAGAGTGGGATCCATTGTGGTTTGACTTGGTATAGGAAGAGATTCGGCGAAACACCAGAGATGGGACCTCATCTAAAGAAGTGGAAGAGGACTTTTCATTAGTTATCAAAGAAAATAAATCCAAGAGAAAGAAGTCCCAAGGCGAGGAGGGTGGAAAGAAGAATGACTTGTCGAACATCAAGTGTTTTCACTATCACAAAATCAGGTACTATGCCACGAAATGCCCACGGAAGAAAGCAGTAGCAGTAGCAGTAGCAGGTGAAGCTCTAGCTTGACAATTCGAACTTGATTTCACTCTCATTGCATGCCTGGAAATCATTGTAATGGGAAGCATGTGGTATCTCGATAGCAGTTCCTTGTTCCATATGACAGGGAATAGATCTCTCTTCAGTGACTTGGAGAAGAAAGACCTCAAGCAAAACATAGAGTTTGGAGATGATGGGAGGTATAGCACAACCAACATCAGTACTATTACCTTTCAGAGGGAGTTTGGCTCCTCTCTCAGACTCACATATTTGATGTATGTAGCAGGACTAAAGAAGAATCTTGTTTCCATCGCAATATTGGAAGATTGTGGTTATGATGTGATTTTTAGCAAAGGAAAGTTTTTCCTTAGACACATCGCCACGACACAAGTGAAACAGATTGGTGTGTGAGTCTGGAACCTGTCTGCACTTGAGGTACAAGATGCATGTGAAGCCTTGAGGAGCAAGGCAAAGGTTAGAGACTTGGTGGTTGAGAGGGAGCATGAATTACCTCTCAACATGTAGCCTCAAAAAGTTGTGGAGCAACCACAATTAGAGAAGCAGAGAGGAGACCGAGTGGAGACATCCACTCAAGTAGAGACCTCCAGTAGGGGGAATTTTGACCTAAGTGGTCAGAGGGAGAACATGCAGCCATACCTCCAGGTGAGAGGTGGTGCAATGTGAATTAATAGTCCCAAGAGTGCATAAATTTGGACAAGGTCCATTGAGATGTTTTGTCTCATGGATCATTACCTTGCTACAGGAGCCCACTGTACACAATAGCAGGATGAATTAGTGGTGGTTGATGCATTCAAAGGTCAGAGTAATAGAGGCAGAGACGAGCAATAGTTAGATACTTGGGAGCGCAGAGCAAAGTTGGAAGCAGTGCAGATGGCACAATGCAGCAGTCAGACTAGTAGCAGTCAAAGACTTTGGTGACAGATGCATCATACTGATTTAGTTTGGATGCTTTTTCAGTTTTAGAAGTTGTAACAACACTAGAGAGAAGTGTTGCATGCATGACATTCCAAAGGTACCAAATCGGGATAGAGTTGAATTCCTTTCTTGTTAAAAGGGAGTGTTGAAAATAGCAACAATAAATGTTAAAAATAACATCAAGAAAAATCCTAATTTAATTTATCCTTGAATTAAATTAGGAATCTAATCAAAGTTATACTCTCATAGAAACTTGTAACAGTTAACTAAGTTAAGTTGACTTAGTTGGCTCAGTAAATTCGAGTTGGAATTCTATCTAAAGTCATGTAGAGTGATTCCTAAATTTTTGGGGTCCAAGTTGAGTTCTTTTGAGTTGTCATTAATTAATTCAGTCTAGCTGAGTTAAAGTCATTTAAACTAGTTCCAACTGTTGGAGGAACTAGTAGGAGGTATAGCAATGAGGAGAAGCTTCATTGCTCAACCAGTTAACTGATAATTCACTCATAAATAAATCATGCATGTCAGTTCAAAGGAAGACCCAGTTGAGATTAGAGTTCAAGGACAGTGTATTATCAGTTGCATAATTTTCCAAGTTGTACAGATGGTGCATGCAATCGATAGAAGGCCTATGGCTGGATTATGTAGTTGTGGTGAGGGATTTTCCCAATTAAATTATTGGCTAATTCCATTGGAGATTGTGCAAGGAAGTAGGGGCTTGGCAGGCAGCATATTTGGCTAAGTGTTGGCTTGACCTGGTTTGTGAAGCAGTGAGATAGATTGTACTTGTGCAGAGATTGTTCAAGTTGAACAAGAATTGTGTTTAATTCTCAGATCTTCTAGTTAATGCAATATAGGTAGTTAGGGTTTTGAGCAATACTTCTATATATATATATATATATATATTATATATATTATATATATATATATATATATAATATATATATTATATATAGATATATCTAAATATATATATATATATATATAATATTATATCTATATATATATATATATATATATATATATATATATTATAGATTATAGTATATGGATATAGATTATATATATATATATATTATATATATATATATATATATATATATATATATAATATATATATATAGATATAGATATAGATATAGATATAGATATAGATATAGATATAGATATTAATAATATATATATATATATATATTGTGTTATGTGTGATTGAAATTCTTCCTTTTCTGTTTAGTGTTTTCATCGATCAATTTTTGTTTTCGCTAATGAGTAGAGTATATTCAATTCTTTTGTTCTAGAATATTACATAAGAAGTTTGAATCTACAAGTAAAAATCTACAAAGTTTATCTTCCCCATAAAAGTTTCTTTTGTCTTATAGTATCCTAGGCAAGTTTTGATTTTTGAGGGCCTTTAACTACTCAAGATATGATCTAGTCTCCTTGTGCCTTCAACAATTTTTTCATTTAAATTTTTCAGTTAAAACCTTCTTGGTCTTTGTTCTCTCAAGATTTGTTCTTAGAGATACAACCTCTGCTTTAAGACTCTGACAACTCTCATCCGATTCTTGGATAAGATCTTGAAGAACCTCTTCTTTTCGTTTAGCCTCCTCCAGATTATTTTTCTAAGACAGAATATCATCTTTTCATGTCTATGAGATCATTTCCCTTTTTAACTTGAGCATCTCCTATTTTAAATTCTTGTTCTCCTCTTCTAGTCTCTCACAAGTTCCTTGTTTTTCTTCTAAATAAAAGGACTATACTATCTTTGCTCTTGATAGCTTACTCAAGCTTTTATTTTTGATAGGAAAACTCCCCATTGTCAGAGTTATATGTAACTTCCTCTGCACACTTTAAATGTTCCTTCAGTTGCTTATTATTTTTCCTTGCTTTCTTTAACTCGTCAAGGGCACTGATGAGATGCCCTTCAAGGTCCACTACTCCTTCTTCTTCTTCCTCTTCATAGTCCATAATACCTGTTTATTGGAGTCTGTTTCGAAAGCCATAAGAAGATACTTATCTAAGTCATTCTCCGGAAAATTTTCAATGTTTGAATATGGTGTGGAGTTATCCTCTTTGGAGTAGAACCCCTTTTTCTTATAAAGCTTTTTCTTCTTATGTGTCTGAGACTTGTTTCCAAATTTCAGATCATCTTCCTTTTCAGCCTTTTTCCTTCTAAGGGCATTTGGATGAGCAATGTCCAACTCTTCCACAGGAAAAACACTTAAAGGGTAACTTCCCTTTATATTTTCCTAAGCAATGCTTCAGTTTTCTAGCTAGTTGAGCTAGCTCCTGATCAAATTCACAGCTTGAGTAGTCTTGATGATCTTTATGCTCCTTGGCCTTTTTGGATACTTTGAATGTTGCTTCCTTAGGTTCAGACTTTTCTATTCCTACTCTCATCTCATATGCTATCAGAGTACCATGCAGTTGGTCCGTCTTGAGATCCTTTAAATTAGCCATTTCTTCAATAGTTTAGACTTTTGCATTAAATCTCATGGGTAGATATCTTAATATTTTTTGAAAAATCATCTCTTCTTTGACCTCTTCGCCAAGTCCTCTAATCATATTAGTTACTTCATCATCTCTAAAGAAGTATTATGTTATGCTTTCATTTTCACTCATTCTCAAGCTCTCAAACCTCATTCTGAAAGTCTGAAGTTTTCCCTGCTTAACTTTGTCATCTCCTTCATGACTCTGATTAAGCTTTAGCCATACCTTCTTAGCAGACTTACGGTGCATAACTTTTACAAGTTCTGATTGACTAAGGCAAAAGAGAATGGAATTATTGGCTTTAGCATTGTTCCCATATAATTTTTTACCATCTACATCAATTGGAGGAATATCAGGGACATTGTAGTCTACTAGTATTGAAGTCCAGACATCTACTCCCAGGGACATAAGATACGCTTCCATTCTTACTTTCCAAAAGGCATAGTTTCTCCCATCAAAGACTGTTATTCTACTTGAGTAAACCTCTTAACTCTCTTGCCTAGACATAATTCCTTATATATATACCTTCCAATGATTAGACTGTTGCTAAAGGAACTTGGATCTGATACCAATTGTTGAAGTAAGGAATTGTTGGGGGAGGGGGGGTTAATCAGTAATTATGAAACTATTTTTATTTTTCTATTCTGCTTACAATCCCTTCTTATATTCTCTTACTTGTGACATAATTCATTCACAAAATTAGTGAACCAAAAATTTCAAACATACATGTTCATAAAACAATCACATGAATCGCACACACATTTGACACAATGTTTTTCACATGGAAACCCAGAGGGAAAAAACCACCAAATTTTTTGTTTATTTATGATGTAAATTAAGCACCCTCTTAATTACATTTGTTTGTTTGTGAGCACCCACTCGCAAGAGGCACCGACCCCCTTTGGTAAGCAAGCACCAACTTGCCAAGATGCATCAACCTCTTCAGAGTGCAGGCACCAACCTGCTCTTTCCATTGTTCTACTATTTCATACAATTTTCAAACTGAAAACAGATGCATACAAATTACAAGTAAAATGCAAAAATGGTTGTTTGCATATTCAACTTCTGCACTCTATCTTCTGTGCTCTCACACAATGGTTCTTTACTTTCTACTCATAGCAACATTTCCTCAGCACTCTTCTACCTCTATCAAGTGCTCTTTGCTGACTTCTCTTCAACACCACCCTCACTATCCTCCACACAACACTCTTGTTGTAATTGCTACTGTATCACTTAATATGCTCTTTGATGCTTCAACCTCTCTGTCTCTATGCACACCTCTCACTTTTCAACTTCAACAATCTTCTCAACTCCCCCATCTCCTCAATTGCAGGCAATGGTTTTGTTTCACTGAGGCATTCTGCACAAGGCAATCTATGTTGTATGTACTATAACTAACCAAATGTACTTCGACATGGCTTCCCTTGTCATTTTTGCATCTTCTGGTAGTTTCCTGTCACAATACCAAATCAAAGATGGACATTGCAATCCTTTATCCTCTAACTACGTAGAGTTCCATGCTAAGAAATTAATTCTCAGGTGACTTGCACACTCCCCTGAGAGCCCCATTCTCATTTATCGATACACAAAGCTTGACATTTCTCTGGCATGACCACTTTGATTCTCATTTAACACAACTAGTCGTGTACATGATTGCTTTCTTCAACCACCCAAATCTGTCTCTGCCAAAAATGTCGTCCTCGATTCCTTGTCACAAAGTCTTCTACATGTTCATCCCATTTCAATGATCAACTCCCATGATCAACTCCCATTCAATTCTACACTTGTCGACCCATACATCCTTTAACTCATTGTATTGCTTCATTGAAAAAACCTCATATCATAACTTTACAAAGGTCGAACGTTATGATATTTTAATCCCCAATATCCTTGGCTCCCTTTGTCTTTAGCTCCTTTGGCAGCTACTTTCGCATAGGACCAAGATTTGTGTTCAGGGCTTAGTACTATATTGTAGCTCCTCAGTATCATAGCTTTCACAATTGAAAAGTTACAATTTTTCTCAGTCTTGATATCCTCACCTCCTTTAGCACTTAACTCCTTGAGCATTTTCCTTCTCATATGACCAGACCTCTAACCAATAGCTTAGCGCTTAGGTGCTAAGGTTTTCATGCTCCTACCAAGGGCCAAAATTCCTTTTTTAACTACTATGTGCCCTTGGTTATTTGAACTCTCGTGACCAAGTGACAACCCAACATTGAAAGCCCCTTCCATCGCATCTTTTCCAAAAACCACTTGCACTGAAGTTACGAGGTCTTCCTCCTCCGATATGATGTCATTACTCCACATGGGGACTCCTTAGTGGTGACACGTGTGACTCAGATTTGGCCCATTAGGCCACCTAATAATGTTGAATCTTCCTGCCACATGTCTTGTCATACTACCACATCATGCTAACATTAGTTGCCACTACAGCTTCTCAGAGCCAATCTCATACTGCTATGTGTCCTACTAGACGAGAGAGAAGAGGGCTCGTCAAACCTTAGTTTTGAAATAGAATCCTTCAGTAATTTTCTTCAGCATTCATCTAGACTTTTTACCACGATTAGCATTATCAGATATTGTAACTTCTAAAGGTTACTCTCTTAAGAAGCTTCAATATTCCGATATCCGATATGCCACCAACTCCAATATCCCGATATCCAATACTCCAATGTCCTGATATTCTAATGGTTTGATGTTTTGATCTATGGGGTTACGATATCGGGTCCCTATGGGCTCCTACCTCTGATATTTTGTCATTCTGCAAGCTTCAAGTCCCCTACTTCGGTAAACCATATCTTTTTATCCAGTAGTCCATTTTTAGACTTCCACATACTGTTGGAAAGCTCTTCTAGAGAAATTTTCAATGGAGAAGGTTCAATGTAGGATTTATGCCAATATGCTACATCTGATATGGATGCAAAATCTCTGCCACACTTTTCTCCTTAACTCTTCTTCTTGTGCTTGGAATGTTGACCTCCCAACCACCATAGTCATCATTTTATGGCTTCTCCTGTAAGCCTGCTACTGCAATGATTCTTTACAAAGCACTCCAACAACCATGGGATTCCTCTCGAACATTGAATCATCATGATAACCCTTTTTGACATCAATTCCAACACTAACACAACCACCCATACACCACCAATTGTCTAACAACTACCTTGCAATAGGAAAACCTAACACTTGGGTATCCTACTTTCTTTGGGCATGGGAGAAATGGAGGAGTTCTATTTAGAATAGATTAATCCTAAGGAGATCAATTCAACCTACTTGTGTATGAGTTGATTGAGGGTCAATTATAATGGAAATTTCCTAACTTATCATGGCCCTAGGTGTCCATATACATCCTCTTGCGTCTAGGAGATTGACTATATATAGAGACCTCGTCGAAAGGGAGATATGAGATAAAGAGTATTGCTCATTTATGCAAGTCGATTTCTACTAGAAATTATTTTACATGTGAGGTGAGCCTAGTCTTGTAATGAGTCAAGGGATGAGTCATACCAATGATTGAGGAGGAGAGAAACTATATGCCAAGCCATAATGTGTATCTTCCAATGATTAATAAAATCATTATGAATTCTCACCCATATGTTGCAAGTATTTTCATATTTATGTGTTTGTGTAGATTTGATTATGATTTGTACATGTTGATCTACCCTCTACAAAGGCAAAAACATTGTTTGTTTTTCGGTGCTTGTGTGTAGGGGCTTGGACAAAAAATATCAATATTTGTTAATATTAATATTAGTAATATTATCAATATTAATAACACAAATAATGTTGATCTTCCACCCCAAATATTATAATAAGGCATAGTTTAACTAATTGACGAAATTGATTGCTTACCGAAATTCAACAATAGAATTTCTAGAGAGATTGTGATTTCTTGTTGTTTAAATACACTTTTGAATTCATAAATGGATTCAACACCTTGAAAAACCCTAAGGCACTAAATCATTGCAAATTAAACAACTTAAACTTATGAATTTTAAAAATATGTACCAGATTTTGGACAAAATTAACTAGAAAATGTGTTTATAAAAGTGTCATTTCGTCTATAAGTTGGACTACTTGTTATAATAATGTTATTATTATATATTATATATTAATATTGGCATTTTCTCATGAAATTTTTTATAGTTAATTTTGTTAAAATCTGAAGAGATTTTTAAGAATCATAAGTTTAAGTTGTTTAATTTGCAAAGTTTTAATGTTCAATGGGTTTTTCAATGTGTTATTCAAAAACGTATTTTAATCAACAAGAAATCATAATCTCGTATGTTCTAAGGAAAATTTAATTTTTTCATCTATTAGTTAGATTGTACCATTATTAAGTATATTTTTTTGTAATTTAAAGGGATTCTATTAAGTAAGAAAAAAAATTACATTGCTACATGCAGTTTTTCAAAATTCTTCCAACCTCACTCCTATGGAACGTTGGCCCAAAACAAATAAAAAGTTGCTAACACAAACTAAGCAGCCACAACCAGAATGACCAGTGAAACCAAAAAACACGTAATATCAAAAAGTCACCCACAACCATCATGGATCAAAATAATTGACCGGAGTTAGGTTCTCCAGTCCGGTACTAGGTGAAGAGGGAGGACTAAAATCACAATGAACATGTTTTCCCATGTGTGCTAGACTCCTTTCCAAGAATTCCAACATTTCGTATATCCTCCTTTGACCCTTCTATGAGGTGGGAAAACAGTCCTACATTTGTGATTGGTTACGTTGCAAGTCATTCATGAATCCAATGATAGTGTTTCTATCAGTGTGACCGTCCCAGTTAAGCTGCTCCGAGAGGAGGGTCACATGTTTGAGCTAGCTACCAAAGACATCCAAAGGGGGGGGGTGGTTCCACAATCCTAGGTGAGTGTGAAAATTTCAAGTCTGTAATCCTGTTGCAGCAATTGGAAATTATTTTTCTAATTGTTAATTAATTTAACAATTTATCTACTACGACAAATACCAAATAATTCACATTGCAACCTTGACAAATAAATTGTGGAATAAAATAATGTTGGAAGCTGAGAAATCCTCGGAGACACATAAAAATTAACACAACTATTTTTGGAAAAATGCCCGAGGAAAACCTAACTTGGGAAAATCGGTGCAATAGTATGAGGGTTTATTTTATTATGTAGGAGCTAAAATTTGAGTACAATAATTTGGATGCTCTGCTAGCAATCCAATCTAAGAGAGATACTGGAAAAATTATTGTGAGGATTTTTCCTCACCCCACAACTAATTTTTTTCCTTGGAACTGCCTCCCTAGCCACACACAATCCCCTATGCATCAACTTCTATGTAGAGCTTGTGTAGATCATGCTGCAGCTACCTCCTGAAATCTCTGAAACGCTTAGCTCTGTCTCTGTCTAGATTTGGAATTGACTCACTATCTTGACTGACCAAAATTCTAGTCTCTAGCTATTGAATCACTAGCTCCTCCAGCTAGATCTAACTGACTATTGTTGTTCATGCGCAATCCCTGTGAAGACCCTCTAGGAATTTCACACTCCCTCTCATTTCCTCTTCTAGAACTGGAAGACTTCCTTCAGAAATTTTTTTGACCTCCTCTGCTACCTGTTACTTACCCTCTGACTCAATCTTCTCTGTTAAATCTCTACTACCGAGAAAATTGAATTTCCTGGGCAACTAAGTATCTGCACTAGTGTGTTCTCCATCTACCCATCGATTTCTTCTAATGATCCTTTATTGGGGCTCCAATGACAAATATTAAAACATAATCGATGGCCTGTATTAATTCCCTATCAATTCATGTGAGCTTATAGATGATTCGCACCTTACCTCAATTAATGCTGATTAATTAACCATATTCCCTAAGTTTAGACTCATGAAATATTTAAAAATCGGATAATAATATAATTGAGACACTTCTAGGTGGAATTTACTGAAACGATTTATAGGTTATGGAGATCTCATGTATTTTAGCCTTTCCTCAAAGTTTCGAGACTAGAAAACCTCCGATGCCATAGAAACTAACACTCCCTCTTAGGGAGGAAGGTGTTTTCTCCAACTCTGGTGTTGCACATCCTACCATAACACCCTGTCTTTATACCACCCTATGTCATGCTGGTAATGTCTAGCCATGCTTCCCACCAACCGTTGTGCAACTCTGATGTTGCATCTGTGCTATTTCTGATACTGCCGACCTTGCATCTACACTGCAACTCCCTCTCAACTGTTGTTGTTACAACTGAAACTACTACAACTGAGAAGCATCTGAAATAATATATCCTTGCTGCTAAAACAGGTTTTCACCATACCTATATGTTCTCTTAAATAGATGAAATTAGATATCCCTAGAGCTTTCGTGAGTATATTTGCAACGTTCTCTTCTGCGGGAACATATTGTAGCTGGACTGCTCCATGTTGCACACAATATTTGATGAAATTACATTGAATATATATATGTGTTTAGACCTATCATGAAACACTAGATTTTTAGAGCTTGATGCAACTATAATTATCATAGTAAACACTTTTCACCTCCATCCTCTACCTGAACAAGCTTACCAACAGCTTCAGAAGCCATATAGATTCACACATAGTTGTGCTTGATGCCATATACTTTGCTTCTGCAGAGCAGTGCTACTGACTTTTGATTCCTACTACACCAAGGAACCATTCATGATGCAACACTAAAGTAGTACCCATATGTACTTTTCTTGTCCACTGAATTGCCTGCCCAATCTGCATCTGTCAACCCACATAGTCTGACGTCATCCGCTCGGGTATATCTCAACCCATACTCAACTGTGTCACACATGTACCTCAAAATATGCCTCGTTGTTGCCCAATGTATCATCTTCGGTTCTACCATAAACCAACTAAGTGAAGCAAGTATCTGACCTAATGTTGACCAGATACATGAGAGAGTCGATAAGTTATCTATACAAGCTGGGATCGACATCCTTGTCCTTTGATGCATCTATCTTCTTCTAGTTGGTTATCATAGGCATAGACATGGGTCTACAATTATGCATTATAAACTTATTTAGAATATATGTAGGGTATCTTCCCTACCCAAGAAATATCTCCTCATTTTTCTTCCACACTTCCAATCATAGGAAATAGTGCATCAACCCTAAATCCTTCATATCAAACCCTACTTCTTCTCTATGAGCCCTGGTGATCCTATCAAGAATATATCATTGAAATAAAATACTAGGATGAGTGGCTCACCCTTTACCATTAAATAGAAAAGGTTGTGATCTATGTCACTTTTGACGAATCCCATTTGTTGCAAGTAGTTGTCAATCCTATCGTACCATACTCAGGGAGCCTGCTTGAGCTCATTTAGAGCTTTCTTTATTTTGAACACATGAGTGCACCTCTCATGATTATTGAATTCCCCTTGTTGTTTCCCTATCACCCCATTCAAGGATGATGTCTTGATGTCCTTTTGTGAAATCTTCCATCCCATCTGGGTTGTGAGGGATATAATTGAATGAATAGAAGTGTATCTGGAAACTGGAGCAAAGGTCTCCTCATAGTATATCCCTTCGTATTGATCATACCCTTTTTCCACAAACCTAGACTCATACTTCTCCATGTTTCCATCTACAACATACTTGATCTTGTATATCCATCTAGAACCAACAACTGACTTGTCCTTAGGCCTCAACACCACCTCCCAAACATCATTTGTCATGATAGAGTTGTATTCTTCTACCATAGCATCTAACCACACCTGATGTTGTGCGGCTTCCTGAAAGCTAGAAGGTTTGACAAATTAAGCTACCAATGCTTGATATTTTTCATGTTGTCTACACTCTCTCTTGTTCGTCCTAAAAGCTCCAACGAATTCCTATACATCTCTCAATGTTTGACGAACCTCTCTGCTAGATCGACCACTAGTGGTGGGAGGTTCAACTGGCTCCTCCTCATCTTGCCCTTGCTACTCCGTCTCTTGAGATCTAACCAGATTCCCTACTCCTAAGGAAATGATAGTATTGGTCATTGTATTGGATCCCTATGATTATCCCACTGGTTTTCCTTGTGGCTACCCTTGTTGTTGGCCCAATGGAGCTTCAACGAGATGATTCTGATCACCTACAGGCATCTCACAAGATCTCTTGAAAGCTTGATCTTCCATGAGAAACGTCTCACTACAATCTTCATATTGCTAGGTATGTAGATCCTATATGCCTTAAAGGTTTCACTAGACCCAATGAGGAACCACTTTTGTGTAGTCTGATCCAACTTGGTGTGCTTCCATATGGCACATGACAATAAGCAATGCTGCAAAAGATCCTCAAGTGACAACCTTCTGGCTCCTTCCCTCTGTAGACCACTTCTGGTGTTTTCTTCCCTAATGCTCTATGAGGATTCATGTTCTAAATATACATTGTTGTGTTACATGCATCTGCCCATAGAAACCTGGGAAAGTCTTGGTCATATAACATTACTTTTGTAGCCCCAACTATGGTTCAATTTTTCCACTCTGCTACCCCATTTTGTTGTGGATTGTATGGAGTTTTCCACTCCCTTCTAGTGCCTTCCTTCACACAAAAATTTGTAAAGTCTTAATCAATATACTCTCCACAATTATCTAAGTTGAAGCACCTTAATGTTCTTCCCTATCGCATTTTCTACGAGAGCCTTAAACTCCATGAAACGATCGAAGACCTCATTCTTGGTCTTCAAGAAGTAGTGATCTGAGTTGGATCATTATATTGTTTTTCATCCATCTCGATGCATTTGGGGTGGAAAAAGTGGAGGAATCATCTCACGGGACTGTTTTTACCGGCGAGACCTAATTTGGTGAAATGAGGTCTGGAACCTTTCGGGGACATTTTGAGGCATCAAACAACGTTTTTTAAGGTAAAAATTTGTCACTCTCACACATTTTCATGATATTGTACACACGTATACCTTTCCAATGACACAAGAAGTGTGTCAATTGGAGTCCGTATGCAAAAGTTATGACACTTAGAAGTTGAAGTTCCTATTTTCACACCTATAGTTCGGGAGGATGTTGCGTCAGCCCCCATTATTCACGGAAAATGGGCTAGCCACATGTTTATGATGTAAAATAGTCTAGAATAGTCTACTTTGTAACTCTAGTTAAGAGTTGAAGTAATCAAAATTAACCACTAGTAGGCTGTCAGGTTGTGTTATAACCGGGCCACTAGGAGGAATAGGCATTCCATTCTTTCGAGAGCATTTTGCTCCATAGTTGAGAAAAGATAGCCAGGAGAGATAGGAGGTAGAGCACATATAGAGGATATGTGCACTGTAGCAGCCCATAGGCCAAATGCATTACTTCTTTGTACCTGCAACCATATTTCTAGACAGAGAAAGAGAGTGAAGCGACCTCACCTTCCAGCTGGGTTTTCCCCAAAATGGTTTACAAGAGAACATATCTTATGTTTTATGTGTGTGTGAGCTTATTTTTTCATTCTCTACTTTTTTTCTTAATTTCCTTTTAGTATGCACTAATTACAGTAAAATATACAGATATAGAAATTAAATAAAACTATAATAGTGTAGAATCTCATATTTTTAATATAATATTATCAGATCTTTTGTGACAAACTGTTCAGTAGAATATCCACAATAGTTTACCGATCGTTTGGTATCAGAGCAGTTTTCTTTTGGTATTTTGTGGAGATTACAGGGATATAGATCGATGGGGCCAAAAATCGTAAAACCCTAATCATGGGTGAGGAATCTATAAATGAACCTCATGATCCTGTAGAGGTGAGGTTTTCGCGGCTCCAACAACAAGTCGCAGATATAAACAACAATGTAAACCTCCTCATGGCAACCCTAAGCAATAACTTGGGGATATTTGGAGAAGATGGGGGTTTGAATGTAGAAGAAAAAATCAGAAGGGGGATCAGGAGATCGAGAAGACATGGAGAACTAGCCGAAGAAAGAACCCAGAAAAGATTAACATAGTTCGAGTGTCGTGAATCAATCCTTGTTTAAGGTGGAAGCAAAAGTCGATATTGCAACAACCCTGGTGAAAATTTTCATGTAATAAAAGTTGATAAAGGCAAAATAAGACCACGGTTAAGGGACACTTATTCCAAGTTGAATGTTGAGAAAAGATATCCTACTGGGCTTCATTGGATGTGTGTTTTGGCTAAGGAAAATTGTCAAAGGCAAAAAGGAATTTTTGGCACATTTGTTTATGAAAATAAAGGAAATTAGGAGAAAAGTAAGGTGAAAGGTCACAGGTTGCATGTGAGGAGGAAATTGAAGGAAAATAATGGAAAATGAAGAAAATAGAGGACTCATTAATAAAAAAGGCTTCTAAGGATCAGTTGGTAACCTTTTGTCAGTTCAAGTTTGGAGTTCTCTCAATATTCTCTCACTCTCTCACTCTTGGTCACTTAGAGTTTTCTTAGAGCACTCTAGCTTTCAATCAAGGAACGAAAAGAAAGCAAAGGGAAAGGAAGGAAAGCAAGGATCAAGGAAGGAAAAGCAAGCAAAGGGAGTGGAAGGAAATGAAGGATCAAGGAAGAAGGGCAGGATCAGGCAACTTCAACAAGAATACTTGCAGGTAACCTTTTGCATTTGTGATTTCCTAGTTGGTTTGGACATGCATGGCTTTACATGTTGGTGTATGGTCCTCTTGCTATTTTTGGCATGGTTTTGTCGGGATATGAAAATGGTTTTCAGCCTAGCCTTTGCTTTTTATTGATGCCATGGTGTTGGGATGTTTGTTTCGATTTTTGAGCTTTGGTTTGTCGGATGCATTTTAGAATCTGGGGTAGTAGTGGTCTCAAGTTTCATTGCCAAAGGCCTAGGAATCACTTGACTAGTTTCGGTGGGATCACGATAAAGCCTGCAATATGAGTCTCAGTTTAGGGCCTAGTGATTTAGGTTTGAATTGTGGTAAAGCCTAAGAGACTGGTCTTGGTTTAGGGCCTAGTGATCCAGGATTGGATTGCGGTAAAGCCTGAGAGGCAAGGATACAGAAAATTTCTCAAGGATAATGATGGATTCCTAATGGCATTCCAAGTTCGGTTAGGTTGTGATCGGAGTACCGGTTTTATTGTGATCATAGTTTGATGACGGTGGAGGTAGTTTAACCTCTAGATTCCCTTGGTTGTTCTTGGATTGGTTGCTCTATGAGATCCTGCATTCATTCTTGGAATATGGCACGGGGTTGACTAGTTGAAAGAGAGATTTGGTTCAACCATGTCTATGGTCGGGTGGTACGTGGAAGTCCCGAACCTGGTTGGATTTTCCTATGATTAATAAAAAGTTAAGTTATCTTACTTTTCAACTGGTTTATATATGGATTTAATGATTGTCATATCTCTAATATTTATATGGTTTTATGTTGGTTATAAGCATGGTTATATGACTGGTTCATGTCATGGTTATTTCATGTATTTACTTGTAATTGTTAAATGGATGGATGCAAGACCTAATTTATGTTATAACAGTTCAATGGAGAAGGAGGTGATCCTTTTGGTTATGTTTCATAAGTTCTTTCAGTCATTCATGCTCTATCTTGTATCCTAGACCTGTAGGTTGCATTGATGTCAAGTGTTTCACTGAATTGTAGATTTTAACCCCATACAGAAATTACCTGCATACGAATTCTAAAACATAGAAAATAAACAATGCGAGAGCATAACACAGAAAACACATATACACAGATATTTCCCCCTAGATCCCAAAACCGGGACTACCAGCTTGATTTTTCATTATGTTCCTTTCAATGTTATATTACATATTTATACATGCTGAAGCATCCAATACCATGGACCGAAAACCATCGTGTCCAATACCATGGACCGAAAACCATCGCGTCCAAAGAACATGTGCGAAAATCATGCACATAGGGTACCCCCGCTACACAATCGGCACAACGAAGGGGGGCTCCGCCCCCCCTCTAACCCCCTAGTTAACTACGTGGGCTAGTCATGGAAAGAATATAACACAACCCAACATTCTCCCACTTGTTGTTTTCTTTCCACAGGGGGCCACAAGAGAGCTTAGTCATTTTTCCAGCCCTGAAATGCCCATTGTCTCTCTACACCAAGAGAACTTCTCAAACCTCATAGATTTTGTCAATGCATCTGCAGCATTCTTCAAAGTGTCCACCTTTACCAGCAACACCTTTTTGTCTTCAATCATATCCCTCAAAAAGTGATACTGAACATCAATGTGCTTTGTCTTTGAAAGATATGCGGGGTTCTTTGCCAAGAAAATTGCACTTTGGCTGTCATAGTCTATCCTTATAGCTCCCTATACTAACCCCATACTTGAACACAATCTCTGCAACCAAACTACTTCCTTGCTTGCATGAGTGGCTACCATGTATTCTGCCTCTATAGTTGAT